>KZ507564.1:0-17413 GCA_002844005.1 Limosa lapponica baueri
AACTCTGTTGTAGCTGATGGGTCTCTTTTGATCCATGATGGATTTTGAGGCAAAACTTGAAAAGTTACTGTCAGGAAGGCCTGTGCTGGGAACACACAGAGAATGGGGCAAGAAAGAAAAGCTTTGCTGGCATGGATGACTGGGGCAGGGGGGCAGGAAGGTCGACTGTAGTGATAGTGCATTACCGCTGAGTCCAGTCCCTCTGCTGAGGCTGCCTTGGTGGTGGGGGATGCTTGTTCTCAGGGCTGTGCTTGCAGCTCTGGTGATAAGTCCTGTAGAAAGTGAAGGCAAAAGACAAGATTCATTTGATCAGCTATAAGCAGTCGGTTTTAGGGTAAGGGCAATCATGTCACAATCTGAGGCACCTCTGCAGTAACAGAGCTTGCTGCTTCTGGTGTGAATTCCCACATGGCAAATGAGTCACCTCCCTGAGCTGCTGAGGATGGCTGCACAGAGACTCTGAGGAAGTTTGCTAAAGCCCGAATGGGAATGGGAGCGTGCGGATGAAGGGCCTGGGACTCCATGGACTTTACAGTGAACAGGTTCCCCTTTCTCAAGAGATTGTCTTGATTAGGAATTTCCTGGAGAGAAGTTGGTTGGGGTAAAGAGAACAGCCTCACGTGTGATTGAGAAGTCACTAAATACACACACAGGAAAAAGAAAACATCCATCTGACTGCTTTTTCCCGAGCAGAATGGGAGAGTTACAGCACTTGGATATTTTAAGTAAGAAGCAGCGGGCTATTCCGGTACCATGTTGAGAGGAAACATCTCAAAAGAGCAGTGATTTTGAACTAAAACATGCTGTTAAATTTTGCTCTCTCTTCTTCTCCTCCCTCGTTAGTACTTCAGGTGTGATGGGCCACTCAAACTATGAAGGAACTTGGTAAGGCTTTTTGTTCCTGTCTGTCTGTTAGTCTGGATTAGTTTTTGTTCTCTCATATACGTTGTTTCTGTGGCACTGCCTGTAAAAATGAGATTTTTCTAGCACTGGGCCACTGCCACGGGCTAGTTTTGGCTGGTAGTAGGCCAGCTCAGATTTGAAACGGTTAGATGGCAACTTGTTTGTTAATCAGCATTCAGTTCCTGAAGAGGAAAAGCCAGAAACCCTAGGGTAAAGTTGATATGCCCTTACCCATTGCCTCCTACCAGCCTGAGGTGCTGCTGCCCCCTTAGAGAGCCTGTGGGTTTCCTATCTGTCTTGGGAGCTGTATTCGGTTGTGCTGCATCAGTCCAGGATGCTCATTCTGCATCTGTAGCAGAGCATCTCCTGGTCCAGGATGGTGCCTGAGTCAGATTGCAGTCCTGGTGTTTCCAGCCAGACTTCCCTCCCCGTAGATTCTCTTTAAAATCAATACGTTGATACCTTGGAGTGCGCTGTGATGAGCCCTCAGAAACGAAGCAAAGTGTAGTGAAGTTCAGAGAAAGATGGTGCAAGCTCGTGGTAAATGTTCACGGTGTTATTTTGGCCTTCAGCGTCTCCTGTTGATACTTTATTTCACTTTACTGCTTTATTTCACAAGGCTAAAATATGTCTCAGGCCTAGTTGGTGCTCTGAGATCACCGGATCATACGCAGCTTGTTGAGACAGGAAGATCGTGCCCATCGAGCCACGGTTTCACTGCAGACGTGGTATAACATTAATTGTGAACGTCCGTTTGCTTTCTATGCAAGCTGGTGCTGGTAATGGTGATAAAGGGGCACTTTGGCCTCCTCTCCCTCGCCACGCTCAGTCCTGATCAAATTCTGATGGGCAGCACTTGCACGCCTTGCTGGAAGGTTTGGTCTTCCCAGCTACGTTGTTTTTTTTTTTTGTTTTGTTTTCTGGAAGCTTGTGTCTCACTTTGAATGAAAACTTCTCTTTTTAGTTTCTGTCAGCCCAAGTGACTTTACTGTTGCCCAGCACCCGCTGATGTTAGACAGCAGCCAGCTCCTTTGTGGGTAAAATCACCAATGAAAAACTTAACTCAGAAAATTCATCAGGCAGAACTTAAGCTCAGCGGTGGCTTATGCCAGCCTTAGTCCTGCACCCTCATTTCCGTGAGTATACGAAGTACTGGTAATACCACATTGCCACTGAGAAGGGGACACGTTTTGTCCAGCTCTTCTTGTGAGGATACATTTCTGTAGCCTCTCGGGAGGAAGGCAGATGTCTGCGCTTGCTGTGGTTGTCAGAGGAGGGGCAGCGTTACCTCAGTGCCCAGCCTGATCTGAGTTGGGCGTCAGGTGCAAGTGAATGAGCTTTTGCCGCTTTAATTGCAGCATTGTGCAAATTTTGGCTAGCTGTGTCTGACTCCGCACTTGGAGCAATGTGCCTGGAGTGTCTGAGGAAGGACTCCTGGTTGAAGCTTGTGAAAACAAACCGGTGTCCAGAGAGATATCTCAATTCATGGAAGTTGGTCATGATCTAAAGCAGAACTGGGCCATCAGTACCAGCCTTGTCTGTGTTTTACTGGACCACCTTAGGCTGAATTAGAATTCAAACTATGTAGCTCAAGACAGGAGCTTGTTGTACTGTAGCCCTTGGGGGATTGTGTGTTGCTGAAATAAAGATCCCATTAAAATCAGCATATCTTCAGCAGAGTGATTTTTCCTTAAATTGGGGAAACAACCAGCTAGCTCAAACTAAGGAGGAGGAGGAATTGCTCCTCGTTCACTGAGCTTTCTGGTTGTGGGCACAGTCCAAGTCCGTCATTCAGGATGTGGGTAAGTGTCAATGGAGTGGCTGCGGCTGAATGTGTTCTGCAGGAGCCTTGGGCTTGCCTTTAGGAGCTGCTACGGGAAAGGACAACCTTCCGCTGTTGGCCCTCCCATCTCTTGGAAGATGGAAGATACTTAAGAAGAAGTGGCTGTCACGCAGGACCAGGCATTTGGAGATGGGAGATGCCTCCTCTGCGTAGCTGGGACTTGTGTCTGCTTATAAAGCCAGAACTCCTTGTGCTAACACAAAGAAATATAAGCTTGCCAAGCTGCTTCGCACAGTGTCCTTCAGCTCTGCATATCTGCTCTTTCTTCCATGCTTCCTCCTTTGTCAGCAGACAGACACGTGGCTGAAGTAATCCAGGTTTCACTAAAGATGAGCTGAGACTGTGCTGCTCAGGTTTTATCAGTAAGGATGAGATACCGGTTTAGGCTTCTCAGCCCATCATGGTGCAGGGAGGTTTTTTTAAAGCAGCTGAAAAAGACTGTTACAGCACTTCTGAACAACACTATTGGTGGTGATGGAGTGCCCCCCGGTAGTTATTTCAGCTTTTTTACATCTAAAGCAACAGGGAGTCTAATATGGATGACTTTATTTTGCATTTTCTCATAGAATATAGCCGTGGTGTTCTGCATGGAGCTGTGTTTGCTGGTAACTGAATTAATGATAGCTGGCTGAAAATTGCTGTCTGTGAGTATTTGAGCATCCATCTGGCACAGCTTGCTGCAAGCCGCATTCAAAACTGTGTCTGCAGTTGATGATTTGGGTGGGAAAGAGCTGATTTTAAAGAGAAAGGATATCCAGGCAATTTCTTCCTGTGCATGCGAGGAGGAGGTGTGCGTCCCGTTAGGACAGTGGTGTTGGTTTTGGCTTAGGCTGCACATGTGTGTAGCTTACCCTTGTGTAGTTAAATATGCCATTTTCTTACATATTATTTCCATGCTTTCTGTTCCCATTAGTCAATCCCCAAGCCCCTGGTGGTTTCCCTGCAGTTTTCTACCTCTCTGTTGACATGCTTATGTCAATGCCCTGCTCTTTTTTTTCTAGGTTGATGAATATTCTTTGATGCTTCTCTCACTCCTTGCACTCCAACTGGTTTTTCCACATTCCCCGCTTCCCCAGCCCAAGCGGTCTTCCATGAAGTTGCTTCCCAAAGCTTTGCTCCCACTAGTTTATCGTTCTAAATGTGTTGTTAATGAGAGCTTGCTTTTCAAAATTCTGTCTCCGTTGTGGGCGGTTGCAGCCTCCTGAGTCCGCAGCAGGGGTAGGGATGTTTTCCTGCCCCATGAACTCTGTGTGGCACTTAAGGGCCTGTTGGAAATGCCTCTGAGCCTGCCACCAGCCGTGGGCTGGGTGAAGGGTTCATGGGGTGGGTTTTCCCTGTCTGTGTTGAAAAATATGCTTTTGAGAATCCTAAGTCCCTTTCTACCCCTGCGTTTGTAGCTAGTTTCTTCCTGTGTAAATACTTGGATACGATCAAGGTCTCTTCTGAATGTTGCTGTTTGATTATTTCCTAAATAGCCCTCTGTCTACCCTGCAGCTTGTTGCCAGCCTTCTCTTCCCTGTGTGTTCCTCTTGCCATCCTTGTGTTTTGTAGCCGTTATGGTTTTAGAAAACCCATAACAATTTATTGTCATTTAGACAATTATTCTATCACCCGATGACCCCTCCCCACCTGGAAAAGGGAATTGGGGAAAGCAAGGAAACACGAGGGTTGACATATAAATAGATTTAATGGGATAAGACTAAATAATTAACAATAATACCAAAGAACCAATATTAATCCCTATATTAATATATGATATACAAGAATTATTGTCAGCCCATGCCATCCCAGGAAGCCGTGCATTCCCAGCAGGGGCGGCCAATGTGGGACCCTGTGGGCGCTGAAGCTTCAGAAGGAAAGGAAGGGCTCAGGGCTCTGGCAACGGGGCGCGGAGTTCTCTGGACCTGCTGCCATCAAGGGATAGAGAACTACACAGCAAGCTTCTTTAATTTATATTGAATGTGATGTTCATGGTATGAAATAACCCTGTTGGCAGCTTGGGTCAGGTGCCTGGATCTTGCTTCTCCTTGTCCCTGCACCTGGCAAGGCTTGAAAATACTGAGACCTTGAATCCCACATAGCCTAGCTGGCTGTAAAGTAAATATTTTCATGAATTCAGACACTAGAGTCTTCTGAAAGTGCAGTTTTCCCCAGAATTAGAAGAACAGTTAGTCCTGTGTCGCTCAACCCAGGACAGTAGCCTTCCCTGTTCATCCCTTTTTCTCACTTCTTATTTCTTGCACTTTCTCTATGTTGCCTGATTTTACCTGTGGTCAGGCTGTGGGATGACGGCTGTCGCTGCGAGGGCCCATGGTGACTGCCACCATCACTCGTGGGCACTGCTCGCTGGCCACGCCAGCTGCTCTGCATTCCTCGTACTTGCCCTCCCCTTCCTCTGCCTGACATTATCTCAGGGTTCGTCTGGATGCGGGATTTGTAGTGCAGACTTCTGTGTTAAGGAGATAAGGTAGCTCATAAGGATTATCTTTTGTGGAGCTTGGATACGGTGGAGCAAATCCCCCCAGAGATGCCAAGGATTTCTATTAAATGTATTTAATCTGGGTTTTATACATCATGCGGTGTATTTTTGTGTTGGTTACACTGGCCATTATGCTTTAATTATAGATTAAATATATCCGTGGGATCTAACTGATAGCAATGAATTCTTAAATTGTGCCACACGTCAATAATTGTTTTACTTTGACACTTCATGGTCCGTAGGTCTTCTCTGGGAAAAAGAAATTTCCATAGAGTGATCTATATAGGTGACTTACATGATTAATCAAAGGACTAATACAGTCCTGGTCATGTTTTTCTTACTTGGTTGCTTTACTCATAGCCAGTTTTTTTCCAGTACCTCATCAATATCTCTCCAGTAAGTGGATTTCCTAAATTCACTGAAGAGCAGTTAAGTTGCCTTCCAGATCTTTGTCCTGTAGCTCTGGCTCCTTGTAACTTTTTCTACCATAAGTTCAATCAAGCCTTTTGAATTAGAGGCCTTTATTTTTGTTTTGTGAAATGGTGGACATGGTAATTACATGAGGCAAGAAGTTTTATATTCAGAGCGTTCCTAGCAAGGAGTTGTTGCTTCAGCTCCCCCTGCCCCCCAGGGTCCCATTCCAGAATGCACTTTTTAAAAAACTTTTCTGTATTTGTAGGCATTTCTTTAGTCCATCAGCAACCGAATAGCTTCAGTTTATAGACCTTGTTCGTCTTGTGGTACAGAAATTACAAGTAAGTATTTTGTGGATTACAGATGCTGATATCAGTTATTTTACAACTGATTAAAAAATTTCGCAGCTCTGCTGTGCTTTCTTGGATGGTTGAAGGTCCCTTGGTTAAAAGTTCCAGCTCCTTCCCTCTCCTAGGAGGTTATGACAAATTTTGATACCCCCAAAATACAGATGATAGGTAGTGAGATAGTCTTTTCTACTGCAGCAGAAACAGCAGACAAATGGCTTTTATTTCTTTTTTCTTATCCCAGGAATAACATGCAAAAAGTCGAGGCTGGAATGCTCAAAACTTGCCATGGACCTAGTCATAAAAGAATAGGTGGCTTCATTGTTCCTGTGAAAATGTGTTATGCTCTGGCTAACGTGCTTTGAAAACTGAAGTGGAAACACATCTGTCCTTTTATTGCATCTTTACCTTTTGAATGGTGAAAAAGCCGCATTGGATGCTGTGGTTCCACCTGCACTACTGTCTTTTGCGATGAACTTCCTCCCATCCGAGTAACTTTTGTAAGGGGGAAAAAATGCATTATTTGAGAGGCACAAGCTTCTTGCATGCTCTTTTTTCTTTTAGGTGTGCTGTGTTCTCTGCAGTGCTGTGTGTTCGGTGGGAGCCTGCTGCAGACTTGCCAAGTGATGTAGCTATGAGTGGCTGCATACGTCACAGCTATGGCTGTATCCTTTGGAGACACTTGTGGCTTTTGAACGGGCCACAGTTCAAGAGGAAACACCACGTGCCAATCCCTTCCCTGAAGATACCGGGATCCCTTCAGTAGCCTGGGTGGATCCGTGTAATGTTCTTATATATATTCCAGGTGTGATGGAGGTGGATGGGCAAGTTAATGCTAGTGGGTGGCTAAAACCAGGACAGGCTGGCATTGCCAGTGCTGTTGACATGAGCAGGTGGCAGAGGGGACTTACCATCCCTGGCCCATGTAGGGCTCTCTCCTGTCTTGCTTTCCCTGCAGAAGGTGTGCAGGTTTGCCTTAGAGTGTGAGGCTTCCTCTCTGCTGGGTGTTGGAGCTGAACGCTACACTGGCATAATTTTTTTTTTTTTAGTATGTCTTCTCAGGCTGGTTTTCAAGCTTTTTTTTTTTTTTTCTTTGTCATGCTCTGCGAGGTAAGAACTGACAGAAAGAAAAGGGGTTTAAAGGAATACTGTAAATGCCAGGCTTGTCATGTGTGGCTTTGTGGCAAAGTAGTGAGATGTGAGCTTGTGAGTGACAACACATTCATTCTTCCCCCTGAACCAACCACAGAAACACTCAGAAAATCTTACAAATAGAGACTGAATAGAGCTCTCTGGGAAAGTCAAGGGACCTCTTCTCCATCTTCTCTTTCTGTAATGTATGTGCAAGAGAAGGGGAGGAAATGAGACTATCCCAAGCGTGGTGGTGAAAATTAGTAAAATGGGGAGCAACCAGAACATGGGAGGATTGGTGGGGAAAAGGCTGGTACGTTTCATGTTGGCCCCTGTGGCCCAGGTGATCAGCCTTGGAGGGAGCCATTTTGCAAAAGAGCAGGAGAGGTGCATGAAAACCTTGTCTTCAGTGAATCAGACACTTCACAGGCCGTGAAGTGGGCAGCCTCCCAGGGTACCATCGATACTAGAGTAAGGGGGACTCCATCTAACACATAGATGAGAATGAGGTATTCTTTCCTTGGAAAAGGACTATCAGATGCATCAGACTAATGCAGACCTCTGCTCTGGGAGGGGGAAATCTCTCCATACCTTAACCCACCTTCAGACATCTCATTTAGAGGCTTCTTACTCGATGTTTTAAATGAGGTGTTTGAGCACCTATGGAGGCTTGTCAGTATCTTGAATAGGATCTGAGACTTTGCTAATATAAGCTTGCGTTTTCAGTGGCATCTCTAATGCAGTTGAATACCTGACCTGTTCTGAAGAAACAAGCTTGCTGGAGAACAGGAGGGTGTAAGTTCTGTGCAGATGGTTTGTGGGCGTGTGTAGGTCTCCACTTACTTTGTGTTCTCTTCTTTCTCCAAATCCTTCTCTTCAGGTAAGAGAAAATGTGCGTAAATAATGACCCTCCACTCAATGCATACTTAAGGTCTTAGGTAACTACTTTGGAAAGTGCATTTGAAAACCATCTTATTTTTTCCTCTTCCTCTGTTCCAAAACAATTCAGCTGGATTTGTTGAGACATGTTTTGCCAGTCTTACCTGTCTGCTTTACTCTGCCTTCTCAGGGCGGCTGCTTTAGCAGGGGTGATGTTTTGCCTCTGGAGAGTGCATTTTAGCTGTTAAGGATATGGCAGCAGCTTTGAAGACCTGCCAGTTTGCGTTGCAGAAGAGCACCACTTGTGATATTTATGGAGGGATGGGAGCAAGACTGTGCAGGGCAAACCTAGCACCTGGTGAAGGACTGAGTGTATCTACCCGCAGTCATGTACAGGGACTGCTTTGGGGAGTGAAGTCCACCTGCGTCTGGGATTTTCCTGTGGTCAGGAGGTGGTGAGATTTGGAGTCCCATCACTGTACACAGTTCTGGTGATGGGGCGAAAGATGTCTCTTTAGTCCTCTGGGTAACACATGGTGATTGCAAAGGGGAGGGACTTCTGCTCTTACAAGGGTTTTTTTTATTCACACCTAAAACCGAGTCTTTACTGGTCTAGAAAGGCAAGCTTAGTGAGGCAGTGCTTACTGTGAGGCAGGAGCAGGATTTTGGGGAATTTCAAAGTACTCTTGCGGTTGCTCTAGCCCATAGTCACTACCAATATGCGCTACAGGAGATACTTTGAGATTGTTGCAGCCCTGGCATCCCTGACTGTGTTAAAAGTAAATGTATCAATAGCAATGTATTCATTTAGTTTTCCCAGCAGGAGGAAAATCTATAGTCCCTGTTACTGCTTGGAGGCAGGAAAGGACCCCCTGGGAAAAGCAGTAGGAGACTGAAAGAGAAGAGCTTTAGATTTCCACTTCTGAAAGCATATTTAAAGTTGGGGTTCCTTTCCTAAATCTGATCAATCTTTGCTTGCCTCCTGCTTGACACAAGAAGGTGCTTCTTCCCCCCTCTGCTACTTTAAGCTTTCTCTTCTTGCTCTGTGCCACCCCACAGATTCCTGCCTCGGTTCCTGGTGGTGGTGGTCTTCTTCCAGAGGTGGCTGTAGCCTTTTGGCCTTGGGTTTTGTCAGGGATCAGTGTTAATGCATCCGTAGCTATTTGGGCTGCAGTTGTTCTATGACAGCCAGACACATCCAAGGTAAGGACATCTTGTGTCACCAAGGAGAATATCAGTGGAATCCTTGTGTTGGTGTGTAGTTCTTGAACTGCAAAGAGTTTGTGGTTGAACTTTTTTTTGTGATCTGAGTTAATTGAACCTATTATCTCTGGCAGTGTTTTAACTGGCAGAAGTGCACAACCCACGCCTATCCTTCATGAGCTTTTCTTGACTGGCTCACGGGTTGAGATAGGATGCTTCCAAAAATATAGTTGGTTTTTATGCTGTTGAAGTGATTGGCTTGTTTTACTGTGGGTTAGAGGCTAAGAGGATGGAGGGCATGTGCTTTGTCTGTACAACGCAGACTTCTCTGCGTTGAAGTGATTCTTTCTCCCCAAGTCGTTTCAGCTGTGTCAGAAGATCAAGGGCCTGACTCCCAGTAGTGCTGAATGGTACAGTTGTTCTGTGTGTCCATATGGTTAGAGTTGTCGTACACAGGTTGAGGACCTGCACTCTTCCTGGGGAGGCATTCACCTATAGATGTGTCCTGGATTGCTAAAAGCATCATGGTGAACTATCATGCTTTTTTTCCCCTGACAATCTTTCTCTCAAATGCTGTGATTGCCTTTGTGCAGTTTGTTTGTTTCCACGGACAACACTTGCATTAGTGAAAGTGCTTGTGTGCTTGAGCTACAAGGAGATGCTGCAAGGCTGGTTGGCTGGCTTGGGCTGGCACCTGCTGGCAGGTCACCGGTCCGGTTTGCAGTAACAGACTTTTTTAAGAGCACCTGATGTGGCTGGGATAAGTGAATGTGGTTTTTTTTGCCACCCTAGTCTGTCAAATTTTACAGATGTGAAGGGGTCACATACTCTTTATTTGGAAGTTCTCAGGTTGTCTTTCTGGTGTTGACTTGTGGTGTTGACAGAAGTCCTGTTCTCAGCTGCTGCAAGGAGACAGGGCGTTTTGGTAAGTAAAACAGACATGTATCTCCAGGCTGTGCACTGTTCGTAGCACAGATCATTCAAGATGATGATGTCCCAACCATGGAGACTCCAGTGTGTGGAGCAGCTGTTGGTATTCTGGAAGTTGCTCTGATAATGATTGCTGAAATGTCACTCTTCATTTTAATTGCATGCCTGTAACTCCAGCTCACTCTGTTCCTGTGCTTTGTTTTCTCCTTGCTATTATTACGAATGCTTTACGATGCTTCTTGGAGCTTGTTATCTTTAGTAAAATTTGTGACCCTTTTGCCTCACATTTCTTTTATTTTTATCATCTTTCCTGATGCGAGTCCTACTTCTCATCAGAAGTAGTTCTCTTGGGTGCCAGGAAAAGTCAGTGTCCCTCACTTATCCCCTCCTGTCATCATCTTGGTCTGTCACTTTCCTCCAGCCGAATCCAGTGGGCCGGGCTGCCTGCCCCTCGCCTCCCTCGGCTTCTGCCTTCCCACACATTGCTTCTCCCTGTCCCATCGCGTTTTAGAGATGGTCACTTGTGCCTACAGAAGGATAACTCTTATCTTCTGAACAGAGTAGCAAAATCTGTGGGTAGGTCCTGGGTAGGAGTCTGAGTTCCTGGAAACCCCAGAAAACGAAAGGAATTCCAAACTTGCTCACCAAGGCACAGAAGTGACATGAAGGGAAGGGTTTCTGATCTGGTAATGCAACTGCAGGCTTCAGAAACTGGTGGGCACTGGCACATCAATTCACTTATCCCAGCCTTGAGGGGTTCCATGCTCTTCATGTTCTTCTTGAAGTGTTCGTGGCGCTGGTGTTCCTGTGCCAAATGACAGTAAGTGTCTAAAGAACAAAGTGGCTGGTTACTTTGTAGATTCAACCTGATGAAAATTAACAATGCTCCTACTGCAACTTGTTTTGGTTCTGTAGCCCTGATTGAGCTGAATTCACGAATTCGCTTTCTGTGTTGGATGCTGGATACGTTTGTGACACCAAATGCAATTTTGCCTTGTGCATGACTTCTTAAGGAACGCTTGCAGCTTAGATGCTGTGTGGGGACACATAGGCTTGGGACTTGAAAATTAATGTATGTGTTTGTTTATTCAGGGAGAAATAAAAGCAGCTCTGCCGTCAGCGGGACCCAGGTTCTTGCGGAGAGGAGCAGCCGGGAAGGATCTGCCCAGAGGATGCCTCGGCAGCCGAGTGCGAGCCGGCTGCAGAAAGGAGGAGCTTCTGGAAGGAGCAGTGGAGGAGGCAACAGTACCTGAATAAGGCCTTGGAACGGATGTATTTTGATGCTCGACAATGTATATAAACCGTGCTTGTTAAAACTGCTTGTGTTGTGTGTATTAACCTGAAAAACATGATTTGTAGTATATGGAACAGAGCTGTGGTTTCTTATTTTCTAAAACTTCCTTTGCCAACACAGCCTACTAGGGGTTACCTGAAGGCACTTCACAAAGAAAGGGGTGTGAAGCTTCGAAAAGCCTGAAGTAGTGCTCAGGTTGCTCCAGAGAAGTTATGACTCAACTTGCTAAGCCCGTGCTTCTTGCTGCATCCTTCCCCTCGATCCATTTCGATATGTTCAGGCTGGTTGTGACAGCAGAAAGCCCAGTTGCCTGAGATGCGAGGCGAGTAGTGCTAAGGGAGGTCGTGTGTTGGTGTCACTGAGCCCTGACTGTCTGGTGGGGGTTTGTTCTTGTGCTTTAACTGGTGGTTGCCCTGTTCCCATTTATAAAGTGTTACAGAACCCTTTGCCTAATGAGCCAGGTTAAATGAGTAGATTATGCCAGATAAGGAAGGGAATAGCTTCATCACTTAGTTGCTTGCATGTGTCTCTCACTGTAACAGGTGAGTGGATTTGTTAGAGCTTAAGTGTTGCCGTTCATCATTCCAGAGTGTATCCAGGCAGTGGGTGAGCCTGCCATAGCCTTGGTAGCTAAGGGGTTGTTATTGACATCCCTTTTCCTAATTAGGATAAAGTGCCTCCATTCTTTGTGGGGGAAGAGATGATGTTGCCTAGACTCAAGGAGATCTAACGAACCTGGCTCAACAGGTGCTAACATCTCTTCCTGGCCAAGAGGAAGAAGTACTGGAGAGTACAATACTCTTGCACAGATTTTTTATGCAGAATATTAATGATGTTCAGATAATACCTTATAGATTCCTCCTGAACAATATTGCAGATTAGCTTACATTTTTATTTTTTTTTATTTTCCCTCCCTTCTGACTATGCGTAAGGCTGTTGTTACTTAAGGAAGATGGTGTGTTCACAGCACGTGGCAATCAGGAGAGACTACTCCAGTGAGGGCTCTCCGTGGACTACAGTTCCTTCAGGGAATACCCACGAGCTGTGGCAGGGGCCCCTGTGGATATCTGCTACCTGTGGTCCTCTCCACAGGCTGCAGGGGACAATCTGCTCCATCAGGGTGTCCTCCCCAGGCTGCAGGGGAGCACCCAGAGTACCTCCTGCTGCTCTTCCTACTCTTCCCTTGGTGTCAGTGGGATTGATTCTTGATGTTTCTTTTCCTCACTCTTTTTATTCTTTCTTAAATATGTTTTTACAGAGGTACCACCAACTTTGCGATCGCTCAGCCGAGGCCACTCCTGCAGTGCCCCACCTACCACCAACCTTGCCATGCAAACCCAATACACCTATCTATGCAGATCATAACTTCACAAGGGTGGGAGTTAGACATGGGAGCAGGGTGGCTTATGGCTTGCAGTAGCACACCTTGAAGCTGTGCTATAGGAAGGGCATTCAAATGACGGCTTGCAAACTCTTTTCTTTTTTTTTTTCCGTTTGGTTTGGTTTGGTTTTTGTTTTTCTTCCATTTGCAAGGTCTGGATGTCTCCTGCTCTGATCCTGTAAGAAAGTGCTCTTGCTCCTCCCCTCACTCCCAATAAAAACCCCAAAGTCCAAACTGTACCACACCACTTGGGAAGCTGTAAGTTGAATTTGTTGGTGAACAACAGCTGCTGAAGGGCCGCTTTCAGCTGAAGGGCTGCTTTTTCTCTGAGAAGAATCATTATTGGTTCTCTTTGTCCCTAGAGCAAGGGGACTTGAGATGTGATTGAAACCTCGGTGCAGTGTGTTGACCTTGAGAATAAAGAGTATCTAACAAAAATGGTCTTGTCATAGAATCATAGAATGGTTGGGTTGGAAGGGACCTTAAAGATCATCTAGTTCCACCACCTGCCCTGGGCAGGGACACCTCCCACCAGACCAGATTGCTCAAAGCCCCCTCCAACCTGGCCTTGAACCCCTCCAGGGATGGGGCAGCCACAGCTTCTCTGGGCAACCTGGGCCAGGGTCTCACCACTCTCACAGCAAAGAATTTCTTCCTCAGATCTAATCTAAATCTCCTCTTTCAGTGTCAAACCCTTCCCCCTCATCCTATTGCTCTACTCCCTGGTAAAGGGTCCCTCCCCATCTCTCCTGTAGCCCCTCTAGGGACTGGAAGGCTGCTATAAGGTCTCCCCGGAGCCTTCTCTTCTCGAGGCTGAACAACCCCAAGTCTCTCAGCCTGTCCTCACAGCAGAGGGGCTCCAGCCCTCGGGGCATCTTCATGGCCTCCTCTGGCCCCGCTCCAACAGGTCTGTGTCCTTCCTGTGTTGAGGACTCCAGAGCTGGACACAGTGCTCCAGGTGGGGTCTCTCCAGAGCAGAGGGGTAGAGTCCCCTCCCTCACCCTGCTGGCCTCACTTCTTTTGATGCAGCCCAGGATGTGGGTGGCTTTCTGGGCTGCAAACACACATTGCTGGCTCATGTCAGGCTTCTCATCCACGAGCACGCCCAAATCCTTCTCCTCAGGGCTGCTCTCAATCCATTCTCCACCCAACCTGTATTTGTGACTGGGATTGCCATGTCCCAGGTGTAGGACTTTGCACTTGGCCTGGTTTAACTTCATGAGGTTGGCACGGGCCCACCTCTCCAGCCTGTCCAGGTCCCTCTTGATGGCATCCCTTCTCTCCAGCATGTCAGCTGCACCACACAGCTCAGTGTCGTCGGCAAAACTCGATCCCACTGTCCATGTCATCGGCAAAGATGTTGAACAGCACTGATCACAGTACTGACCCCTGAGGAACACCACTCATCACTGGCTTCCCAGTGGACACTGAGCCGTTGACCGCAACCCTTTGAGTGCAGCCATCCAGCCAGTTCCTGATCCACTGAGTGGTCCATCCATCAAATCCATGACTTTCCAATTTAGAGACCAGGATGTCACGTGGGACAATGTCAAACGCTTTGCATGAGTTAACGTAGATGACGTCTGTTGCTCTCTGTTATCTACCAATGCTGTAGCAACATCATAGAAGGCCACCAAATTTGTCAGGCATGTCTTGCCCTTTGTGAAACTATGTTGGCTGTCACGAATCACCTTCTTATTTTCCATGTGGCTTAGCAGAGGTTCCAGAAGGATCTGCTCTATGATCTTGCCGGGCACAGAGGTGAGACTGACCGGCCTATAGTTCCCTGGGTCTTCCTTTTTTCCTTTTTTGAAAATGAGGGTTATGTTTCCCCTTTTCCAGTCAGCAGGAACTTCACCAGACTGCCACGACTTTTCAAATGTAATGGAAAGTGTCTTAGCAACTTCACCCGCCAGCTCCCTCAGGGCCCATGGATAGATTTCATCAGGTCTGTTGGACTTACGTACCTTCAGGTTCCTTAGATGGTCTTGAACCTGATCTCCTACAATGGGCAGTTCTTGTTTTTGCCTGGTCCTTCACCTCGGGAGGTGTGAGGACAGAGGTTGGCAGTGAAGACTGAGGCAAAAAAGTTGTTGAGAATCTCAGCCTTCTCCTCATCTCTCATTACCAGTTTGACATTCTTGCTCATCGGGGGAGGTGGGGTGGTGGTGGTGGTGTACACTTTCTTTAACCTTCCTTTTCTGGTTGACATACCTGTAGAAACCCTTCTTGTTATTCTTAGCATCCCTTGCCAGGTTCAGCTCCAGCTGCGCCTTGGCCTTCCTCACCTTGTCCCTACATAACCGGGCAGCATCCCTATACTTTTCCCAGGATACCTGATCCTGCCTGAACTGCCTGTGCAGTTCCTTCTTGCCTTTTAGTTCAACCAGCAGGTACCAACTCAGCCATGCTGGTCTCTTCCCTTTCTTGCTTGATTTCTTACACCTGGGGATCGAGAGCTCTTGTGCTCTGTGGAAGGCATCCTTAAAGATCTGCCAGCTCTGTTCTGCCCCCTTATCCCTGAGGACCATTTCCCAGGGGGTCCTTTTGACCAAATCCTTGAAGGAGGTTTGCTTTCCTAAAATTCAGGGTCCTGACTATGCTCCTTGTCTGACACATACCCCTTAGGACTGTGAGCTCCACCAGTGTGAGATCACTGCAGCCCAGGCTGCCTCCAATCTTGACATCCCTGATGAGCTCACTTGCATTGGTGACTCTCAATCAGGTCCGGTGTCGCATCCCCTCGGGTAGGGCTGTGTATTTTCTGCCTTAGGAAGTTATTGTCCGAGGCACTCCAGGAACCTCCTGGGCTGCCTACAGCTTGACATGTTGCTTTTCCAGCAGATGTCAGGGTGGTTGAAATCCCCCAGCAGGATGAGAGCCTTTGAGCATGATGCGTCCTGTAGCTGGAGTAAGAAGACTTCATCAGTAGGCTGCCCTTGATCAGGCGGTCTGTAGTAGACACCAACCACAAGGTTCCCCTTGTTGCCCCAGACTCTAATTCCTACCCATAAGCTTTCCACTTCCTCTTGGCTATTCTTAGGGACATCTCCTCACACTCTATCCGCCCCTCCTTCCCTGCCTGTCCCTTCTGAACAGCTGATAGCCATCAATAGCCACACTCCAGTCATAGGATTCGTCCCACCAGGTTTCAGTAATGGCCACTATGTCATAGCTTTCCAGCAGTACGGTAGCTTCCAACTCCTCCTGCTTGTTGCCCATGCTGTGTGCATTTGTGTAGAGGCACTTCAGCTGGGCTGTTGGCTGTGCCACTGTCCTGGTTTGAGGTACAGCCACCATCTTAGGGGAACACCCCTTGAGGTGTCTCACAGGTGTTTCCTTGTTGACTCCAACTACCTCAGGAGCCCCTGGCTCATCTCCATAAGACTTTGCAGTGCAGTGTCCCCAGCATGCCTCAGGGCAACAGCCTGAAGTCCCTTACTAGCACCCCGTCCCTCTAACCCTGATGAGATACCGCACAGCTTGTCACAGACAAGCCTGACGTTATTATCCCCCTCTGACTTCACATCTCGTTTAAAGCCTTGTCGATCAGCCCTGCAATTTCTTGGGCAAAGACCCTTTTCCCCCTTTGAGAAAGGTGTCTCCCATTTGATGCCAGCAAGCCTGGTGCTGTGTAGGGCATCCCATTTGTCAAAAAAAAAAGAAATTGTGGCAGTGACACCAGCCACGGAGCCAGTATGAATACATCTCTTCCTTCCAATGTCACTGCCTGTAACTGGAAGCAGTGAGGAAAAAATAACCCGTGCCCCAGATTCCCTCACCAACTCTCCCAACACCCTGAATTCCCCTTTGATTGATCTTGGACTACAAGTTGTGGCTTCCTCCCCACCTACATGGAAGATTCTTGTCTGCATGCTCACTGCCTCTCTCATTAACCAGTTTCATACCTGTCTTTCTTTTATTTATCCCTCTGCAGCTTGGGATACCTCCTGTGTTGTACCTATCCATCCGTCTCCAAGCTCCCATCACATCCTCCTGAGCTCTGTGCACAATCCTCAGCCTGCAGATCAGGGCTCCTTCTTTCTTGATGTCCAGGTTTCCTGGGCAGAATGTTCTGGTCTCCTTTCCCAACTCCCTAGCTGAATATTGGTCTTATATCCTGGTCCTTCAAAACATCTGCAGTAGATGAGGCACCCCTAGAGCTGGCGGTGGTTTTGAGCTTTTGGAGCAGCACCTTGCTTTAAGGGGTTCTCCACTGGGCTCTTTTGCCCAATCTGGCCTCTTTCTGAGGTGTGATAACTGGCTTGGTGGATGATGTGAGAAGCGTAGACGTAATTCTCCTTGTCTTCAAGAAGCCTTTTGGTGTGGTCTCTTCAGGAGACAGGCCTGGAGGGGTGGACTACAGGATGAATGGAAAATTGGCTGAGCTGCACTAAGTTGGGAGTGCAGCTAACCAATGCAGAAGGGTGCAAAGAAGGGGACCTCATCTTGGGTCAGACCAGCTTAAACGAAAGAAGCATGGCCAGCAGGTTGAGGGAGGTGATTCTACCCCTCTAGTCTGCTCTGGTGAGACCCCACCTGGAGTACTGTGTCCACCTCTGGGCCCTCAACACAGGAAGGACATGGACCTGTTGGAACGGGTCCAGTG
>KZ507564.1:18993-62602 GCA_002844005.1 Limosa lapponica baueri
ACCCAACTTGGTATCATCAGCAAACTTACTGAGGAAACACTCTGTCCCCTCGTCCAGGTCACTGATGAATATGTTGAACAGGACTGGACCAAGTATTGACGCTGGTGCAAGCAGAACCCCCAAACAAGCACCACCAGGTGCGGGCAGGGAGCGCATCTGCGGATACCTCTAGTAACACAGTGCGGGCACCCTACTCTATCGAGCAGAGTGGCGCAGCGGAAGCGTGCTGGGCCCATAACCCAGAGGTCGATGGATCGAAACCATCCTCTGCTAAAAGCCGAAGCTTTTTTTCCCCCCCTTATTTTGAGCCCTGGCTCCCCACGCCCCCCGACGTTGTGGGTTCCCGCACCGGGCGGGACAGAACAAGGATTTGAAAAACAAAGAGAAAAGTAATTGGCCCGTACGGGGATCGAACCCGCGACCTTGGCGTTATTAGCACCACGCTCTAACCGACTGAGCTAACCGGCCGCCCTGAAACTATTGTCCCGCGCCGCGCAATCCCCCCGGGGCGGCCGCGGGAGAGGGTGCAGGAGCGGCAATAAATAAGCTACTTAGCAGAGGATGGTTTCGATCCATCGACCTCTGGGTTATGGGCCCAGCACGCTTCCGCTGCGCCACTCTGCTCTTGCGGTACATCGTTTTCTGAGCACGTCCCCATGGCACGTCCCCGCACCTGCTCTGCGGGACGCTCTCTGCGGGGCTCTGCCTGCACCCCAGCCACGGAGTTGCTCCCTGGGGCGCTCTACCTGCTCCCCAGCCCTGGGGGACGCTGCACCGGGGGGTCCTGCGGAGCTGGGCGAGCAGTGGTGGTCGCCTCAGCCCAGAAGCACGCCCGTCCCAGGCGAGGTGACGTTCACAACGTCACCTGCTCTCACCTTAATCCAGGCGAGTATGAATGAACGTGCTGTGGTCCCGTTTGCTGAAAGGGCTTGGTACTTCTCCCGGGGACTGGAGACAAAGTCCCCCACTGTGTTACTGAAGCTGAATAGAGGAAAACTCCATCTGGAATCTTCTATTTTTCCACCACCCTGATAGCAGCTGTCATTCACCTGTGGGATACAACTGCCTATGCATAACATTTTGGGAAAACAGGTGAGTTTCTGAGAGTTCTGAGCACCTCGAGAGCTGTGTTCAGTTCTGGGCCCCTCACCACAAGAAGGACATTGAGCTGCTGGAGCGTGTCCAGAGGAGAGCCACCAAGCTGGTGAGGGGTCTGGAGAACAAGTCATACGAGGAGAGGCTGAGGGAACTGGGCATGTTTAGGTTGGAGAAGAGGAGGCTGAGGGGAGACCTCATTGCCCTCTACAACTCCCTGAAAGGAGGGATCAAAAGGCTGAATTTTAGCAGCACTTAATCATTAACCAATTTAAGGATTAACAAGGTGATTCAGTAGAACAACAGCAACTTAATTACATATTAAAGAATGACAAGATTCACATTAACTTACTACAGGGTACCGTAAATCAAAATATATGTATGTACATATATATATACACAAAAACATACAAACATATCCCACCCAAGGAGTTGCACACACCCCACCTGAGTCTTTACTGCCCTTCACACCAGGCAACTCCAGTGAGCCGATGGGTGCCCCTTTCGACTCCTCACACACAGAGACAGACAAACAGAAATATTTGGATTCAATAGATCATAGACAGCCACATTCATGGAGGCTAATGTGTATATTCAAACAGATGGCGTAGGTAAGGAGGTGGGTGAGAGAGGTTAGCCTAAAGGTAAAATTTCCCTCTTCTTGCGTTCAGTGTAATTTGCCCAATGAATGGGCAGTCCTCAATGGGCGATAATTGAAACTTGAGAAGTTTGAGGTCTCCTGGATCACAGTGGGCTGTGACCAGCATCTCCCCTGAGGTGGGACACCCCTCAGGCATATGGAAGGGCCAGGGTGAAGTCAAAGGGTCTCACTTAGGGTCCCTATTTATAGGGTGGGAGATAACGGACTTCATCGATATTGCCAGATAATTCTGGTACCTTCCAGATCAAGCTACAATCCAGGCAGCAGGAGTTTCCCAGGTAACAGGAGTTTTGGACATGGTTAAGATATGCCTAACTCACTGTACTTGTAACTGGAACAGCAAACTCATGGTACCTGAAACCAAGATAAGAAGTTGCCAGATCTTCCCAGCCCACTGTGCTTGTAACCAAGACAAGAACACAATGTTGGATGGTCCTGACATCGCGATGAGGCCCAGGAGTGTGGGTGAGGTTGCACCACCACACAACACCAACCATTCTGTGATTCTGTGACATCATGTGGTGGGATCCCTAATCACCTCCACACAGCCAGAGATGTGTCACACTCATCTCTCCAGAAAAATAATGGGTACAGCACCATGGTGCCTGGATTCAGTTTCCTCACACTCTTCTGGTATGGGAGCTGGAAGCCATTTGGGTACACCACAGCACACATCCCTTGACTAAGTTGCAATATACATGTGGTTTGGCATATCCTTGGCTGGCTGCAGTCTCCAGGGTTATCTGTTACATTTGGGTTGGCAGTTATAACATGAGCTTACAGGAAACTCACACCTTTTTGCACTGGAACCAATATAAGATGATGTAGGATGTTTCCAGCAGTGGTAGGTGTCTGTGGCCAAGGAGCCAAATCAAGTTCCTCCCAGTTGTTCGCTCCTTAAATACTGCTGGTTGTGTTGACTAGATTGTCATCAACTTTGATGGGCATGTCAGTGCTGACTTATGCACAGATACTTGCAGTGGGATGTCAAAATCTTGAACTGAATCCCATTCCTATATCCAGCCAACTGAATCACTCTCCTTTACTTTCTGGTGGGAGGAAATTATTACCATGGGATGAACTATATCAATATGCCAGCAACCGGTTGGTCTGCACTTCCTGAAAGTGTGCACTACTTTTTTTTCTGACTTTGCTGGAATTTTGCTATAAGTTAGTTTTATATATGCTGGCGTCATATGTTCTTATGACAGTGATTTATTTTTGACATACTTGAAAGCTAACCATTGTGTAGAAGAAGGAAAAAAAGCTTAAGAATTTTGTAATGTACAGATTTTATGACTTATTTCTGTAGTTTCTGTAATATTCAGACAGTTGCATTAAATATATTCTTTTATTCATGATGCAGGTTATGTACACTGCTCAGTATTTTCCAACAAAGGCTAAAATGTCCAAACCCTTTACAGACCTAGAGGAATGCACTAATTCATCGATTTTGAACCTTTCGAGTGTGAAAAATTTTCAGAAAATCAGTGAGACTTTCTAGGCAGAGGCACCTTGTCTCCTCCCAAATGTCTTCCTCAGAGCATGCTTTACTTCTTTTTTTCATAAGCTGTAGGTGATTGGCTTCAGCATGGGAGTTACTACTATGTAAGAAAGAGCTACCAGTTTCCTGCTGTTTGCCAAGAGACTCAACTTTGGCTTTAAATGTATCACACCAGTTGTGCCGTAGAACAGTGTCACCACCACCAGGTGAGCAATGCAGGTGAAAAAAGCTTTGCGTCTTCCTTCGGCAGATGTCATTTGGAGGGTGGTATGGATCATCTGGATGTAAGAAGCTGCTATCAAGATAAATGGGATCAAAACAATTATAACAGTAGCAACGAACACAAGAAGCTCGAATAAGTATGTGTCTGAACAAACCAGATCCAGAAGAGGAGTGATGTCGCAAAAGAAATGTGCAATCTCCTTTGAGCCACAAAATAGCCAACCAGTGAGTGCTACAGATAGTGGAATGCCAGCAATCCAGCATGCTATGACCATATGAAGACACACTCTCCTATTCATTGTTATGGTGTAGTGCAAGGGATGGCATATAGCCACTTATCAGTCATATGACATGGCAGCCAAAACGAAACACTCAGAAGTCATGAAGAATATGACCAAGTAAAGTTGCAGAACACAGGTAGAAAAAGAGATGACCTTTCTCTCCAACAACAAATCCACAAGCATCTTGGGGACTATGTTTAGTGTAAAGCAAATTTCAATCCAAGCCAGGTTTTTGAGAAAATAGTACATGGAGGTGTGCAAGGCAGGGTCAGTGTTTGCAACTATGGTGATCAGAAAGTTCCTTGTCATTGTGATTAGGAACATGAGGAGAATTCCCTGAAAGAGGAAGACCTGAAGAGCAGCAAGGTGGGAGAACCCCTGCAAGGTGAAGTAGGTCTGGTTTCTGAGCCCCAGGGCTTCAGCAGCTTCCATGTGAAGAAGAAACAACACAGCCTGTGTAAACCAACAAGAAAGACACGAGAAGAAAAGTCTTTATGGGGATGAAGAAAAACTAGTGAGATGCTCTGAAACTGCTTCCATTATTTAGAAAATGGGAAAATCAAATATAGTCAGGCAAGCAACATGTTGAGAGGCACACTAAAAAAAGCATGATAAAAAAATGTAGTAAGAAAACCCAATGAGCATCAGTGCAGAAGAGCTAGGATTTTCCTTTGAGTTTGTCTGTTTTTAATTAAGCTAAAATGTTGCCATGTCTATTTCATATTTCAATTCAACTGGTATTTTTTGAAATATGTTTTCATCTACAATTCACCTGTTTCATTTTCTGTGTGCAAAATACAAATCAATTTCCTACAGAACTGAACTCTAATTACATTCTCTGCTCTACTTTTAGAAAAAAAATTCTTCCCTGTTTTCATACACATGCACATAAATGAGTATATACAGATTTCAAATAAATAAAGGAGAATAAAACTGTTCATGGTACAGCCAAACGTTTGAAGCTTGAAGGATAGACAGAATATATATTTTACTATTTGGTATCTTCACTGCTAAAATATACAATACTGACCTGCTATTTTTGTCATTTTTTTAAACTATCGTTGTTATTATTCAGTGCCACTGGACAATTGCTTATGAATTCAGTATTGTAAGAAACCTTCCTCTTGTAGACCATCTGTAACCTACCTGTCTACATTTAGATATCTGAAGTGAACATTTAAGAAGTTAATTCAAATTTCTCACTTTTCTTTATGCCAGCTACAAAGGTAGGTCAGAAACCTTGATTGTACTTCTTTCTTAATTCTGTCATCGTTATTGGTGCCACTATCTGGGAGTGCCATTCATTAGCACAGAAAGGAGCAGCTACGTGCATGGTGGAAAGCAGTATGAGCTGGGAAATGTCCTTCCCAACAGTTTGTAGTTCAAGCACTTTCCAACCTGCACTTTGATTATCAGCACTGCTTGAAATTCCTACGTTCCTTCACAGTAAAGTGAAGTTACAAGTCTGCATTGTTATAGAATACAACCTCTTTCAGAATGTTACCATCTTGACCTGTGACCTTGATCATCTTAATGGTCTTGTTCTGTACTCTCTTCGATTTATCAATCTGTTTCCTGTACAGAGGGATGCCAAAATGGGACACCTTCCTCCACAGATGGCCTTGCAAGTGCCAAGCAGAGTGCATTCCTTTGACCAGCCGGCTAACTCTTGCTAACACAGTTGGCTAGACAGTCACTCCTTTCCAATGCAGGGACACACTGCTAGCTCACATCCCATTTGCCATCCACCAGGAACGCCACATCCTTTGCTGCAGAGCTGCTCCTCAGATGGTCATTCCCAATCTATACCTATGCATATTTTGTGCCATGGCCAGGACGTGGCATTTGCCTTAAACTTAATGAAGTTCCTGTGTATGGCCTTCTTCCCTGTTCCCAGATTTCGGTCATCTGGAAACTCCTGAGGATGTTCTCCATCATGTTGTCCCAGTCATCGATGAGTATGTGAAACAGTACCGGTGTCAGCCCATGAAGAATGCCTCCTATAGCCAGCTACCAGCTAGCCTCAGATTGTTGATCACTACCCGCTAAAGCCTTGATGGTCCAGACCATCACAATGTTTTCTGATCCACTTTAGATCTTCCTAGTTTGGCTACAACTCTACTATGTCAAGAATGGCTGTAGTCATTAAATGACATCCACCACCCTGCTCCCATCTACTCTGAGCCAGTCTTCTTATCATGGAAAGGTGTCAGGTTGGTCAGGCATGATGTGTTTTCAGTAAATCTGTGCTGTTACACATCCTTTTCTTCCCTTCATGTGTGTGGACTTGGCTTCCAGAAGGATTTGCTCCATACTCTTCCTCGAGGCTGAGATGAGGCTGACATTTCTCAGGTCTTTCTTCTTGGCCTTCTTGAAGATGGGTGTATTTGTTTTTTTTTTTCTGTCACTGGGAACCTACAAAGATGACAAATACCAGTCTTGCAACAGCATCAGCCACTTCCCTCAGCAACTTCTGCTGCTTCCATGGGTTTGGGTGGTTCACTTTATTGAAGTACTCTGTAACTTGATTGTCCTCTGTTGTGGGCAGCACCCCCCTTTCCAAACTGTGCATCTGCTTTGTTTCTTTAAAAAGAGATCTATTTCAAGAGCAGAGAGGAGTTTTGGTGGCCTGGTTTTTGTTTTTGTTTTGGTTTGTTTTTTTTTTTTTTTAATTCATATATTTACAAGTGAAATATTTTCCTGAATGATCAAGAAAAGCTTTTGTGTTGTTTCTGCAAGCAGCCATATGGCAAACATCAGCAGCTGAGATAGCTACCCATCTACCTTTCCCTTACAATCTATGAATAGAAACAACAACTCTCAGACATTATTTTTGTTCGTTCTTCAGAAGTAATCTAAAACAAGCGAATTGCTAGAAGTACTTAATTCTCTTATATCTCCATGAAGGTCTTAACATATAGCTCAGACATCAGATGCATTCTCTTCTACCCTTTAAAAACATTAAATTACTTTTTTTTTCCTTGAACCATCTATACAGGTAATCTTTTTTTTTTTTTTTTTCTGATTTTAATTAGCAACCAATATACAAAATACTGGTATACCTCAGTTTTCATGAGAAGCAATCCAGAGTTTGTTCATGCTTTTGTTCATGGTTTCAGATACTGGGATACCTTTTTCTGCCTTTTGGGCAACACTTCAGGACTGTGAATAGTTTCCTCTAGGATCCCTAAGAAAAAATGAGGTTCAGCTGTTCTGAACTACATACTATCTTACATTGCTTCTGAGATAGGAACCCTTCATTACCAAGTATACTCAGAGAAGACAAAACATCTCTCTTGGCATTGTAGCAGACTGTGGACAATTTAAATAAATGTAAGTTCACTTTTTTTTTTTTTTAATACTCTTACATGAGCAGAAGCAATAAAGTTAACAATAATTACATTAAAATTTAAATTTAAAATAAAGTTTAAACAGCAAAGTGTGATTTTCCATTTGAAGGTAATGAGAGGAGGAAAACACCCTTTGCTAGATGCCTTGAGTTATTAATCAAGTCTGTCTTGATGGACAGAAAGGAACCCCAAACCAGACCATTAGTTTTAGACATCTATCTGAGGATGGGTAGATCACCTTGTGAAGGCAGCTCTCTCCTTTTATTTTCCAGTTACTAGTAACAGCATGATGTTTAGATAAAAAGTCTATAGCTGAATGGATAAATTCAGGTGAAATGGATCCTACTTGAACTACAGCTCTTCAGAAAATTAGAAATTCAGCATGAGGTTTCCAAAACTAAATTTTGAAAAGTGTCCTAGAACAAAGTATTTTGTGCAAGATAAGGAAACCTTGTAACAAGTCAAAGAGAGATTCACCATACCTTACTTTAGACATCCATAATCCAGTGGTTTAATTGTTGTTGACAGATCTAGTGACTTTTAAAATACTCTAGAGTATCCAAGATATCAGCTCAAGACTGGCAAATATGATAGAAATCCACAGGAGACCTGTCCTTCTGGAACATTACTGGGGACCAGGTAAGACCAGCTGGGTGTCTAAAACGGCATTGAAGGCCTATATTTGTCAAGTGGTTTGATTCCTAAGCTTCTACATCTGAGCTTGTCATAGAGTCACTTGCCCTATAATCAAAGGAGAGGAACAGACACTTCTAAGGCATAATTCATCATAGCCTCAAAAGTCCAGAGTGTGCAGATAAGTCACAATGTAGAAATGACATTTCCATTTAGTGAGTATGTTGGGAGACCAGGTGACTGAGACACGTGCAGAGCTTGTATTGCAGTTGTCTAAGTGTTAATGGGTATCCACTAAAGTAAATAAAGCAATGCAGGCATTTCAGGGCCTGGTTAATTTGGCCTGTTGTAGATATATGCTATGGGACAGATGGATGTGTATTCTTGAGTTTGAAGCTCTAATTAATTGCCTAAACTTAGCCAAGGCATGAGAAAGCTCTTCCTGTCTCATACAGCTTTGTGTGCCAAGTGGTACCTATTCCTATTTTTGCTAATCCCTTCTCCAGTCATTCCCTCCTCCAGACTACAGGGTTGTTTCCCATTAGTTATTTCTTGCTCTGCTAACTGCTCTCAAAAGCTGCATTTCCTTACCGTGATGGACCCCCTGTTCCTATGCTGTCTCTTCTCCACTGCTCATTGCACTGCTAGACACTTTAGTGAAACGTGAAGCTTTGCTAACCACTATTTCTTTTATTTTTTTTAACCATGTTAAATATAAGAACAAACATAGCAATCCCAATTCCCTAACCTACAGAAGACTTCTAAACAGCTCTTCCTATTTCTTAATTGTTATCAAGGAGAATAAAACTACACATGCAAAATGAACTAATTTCAGGCTGGTAAAGATAGTCCTTTCTGTTTATCTCCCCTCCTCTCCACCAAACGTCAGCAGAGTGGGCATTCCTCTTTGGAAGTTGTTGCAAAGTTGTTGTGGAAGTTTTGCTTTCACTTTTAGGTTTTAATTGTCAGTCAGATAGTATTGTCAGATAGTATTTAATCAATTTTAGACTGGATGTCAACATTCTGTGTTCTGTATGAGCTAGCAGTTCTTTAATATATTGAACTGAGCCCTCAAGGATACAGTTTATATTAACCAAAAATAGATCACATCAACCACATTCAAACAAGTGTTTCTCACTCTATTAATTTGCAATCAAAGGAGTCCAGGTAACTGTCTTGGATGTAGACATCTATACCATAGATATAAAAACTAAGCGTAATCCAGAACATAACATTAGTAAAGAAATGGTCAATCCACTATAAATTGAGTTTCAGTTTATTCTGAACTGAATTTTGGTGGTAGTGAGGAAACAGAAAGCAAGCAGGCAGAAGAGAAGATATCATGGGTAGCAATACATATGCAATGACATTCATGGATTTATTTTGCTTACTTTACAGGATTCACTACATATTCGTGTGCTTTTTCCTTACCACCCCGCAACTGATAGCAAGATTATTTACTTATTTTGTTTCTCTGTTTGTTTATTTTTAAGATGCACAGCTATGTATTCCCAAGCTTTATTCAAATTAACTATATTCTCCTGCCATGTAGTTGTGTCTGAACCTGTAACTCATTAAGGATTATTACCCCCTTTTTTTTAACAGAAAGCAACCCCCTGAAAGCCAGAAATCTACTAGTCTGTTTTTGCAGAGCTTCCTTTACTTCTTTGTTTCTCAGACTGTAGATGAGAGGATTGACCAAGGGAGTGAGAATGGTATAAAAAACAGAGAAGACTTTGTTTGGAGATATTTGGATATCATGATGAGGAAGTACATAGACAGTTAGTACTGACCAGTAAAAAAGTATCACCACAGTAAGATGTGTGGAGCAAGTGGAAAAGTCCTTTTTCCTTCCAGTGGCAGAAGGAATTCTCATCACCGTGATAATGATGTAGAGATAGGATGAGGTCAACAGAAATGGAGGCAGTGAACACACACCTGCCACAACAGAAGCGACCAGTCCTGTTGCATGACTGTCAACACAGGAGAGTTGGGAATGACTCACAGTCATTGGGAATGACTCACAGAAAAAGTGTTCAATTTCATTAGGCCCACAGAAATCTAAATTTGAGATCAGGAATGTTAGTATAGAATTAGATAGAAAGCCACTTATCCAAGATGCAGCACCCAGCTGGAGACAGAGCTTGCTGTTCATACGGGATGGATAGTGCAAGGGCTCGCACACCGCTAAGTACCTATGATAGAACATCACTGCTAGGAGATAGCACTCAGCAGCTGCCAAGCAACCAAAGAAATAGTATTGTGTAAAACACCCATTGACTGGAATACTTCTGTCTCCACCAAGATAGCTAAGCAACATCCTTGGCAAAATGTTTGAGCTGTAGCAGATTTCCAAGCAGGCCAAGTTGCCCAGGAAGAAGTACATGGGGGTGTGCAGCTGCCGGTCTGCAACCACCAGCACAATGATGAGGATGTTTCCAGTTATGGTCGCAATGTAGATCAACAGAAACATCAGTAAGAGAAGAGAATCCAGTTCAGGGCCATTCCCAAAGCCCAGGAGAATGAACTCTGTAACAACTGTTTTGTTTTTCCACTCTGGCTTTGTCATAACCTTTGTTCTAGTGATAAAAGAGGAAATGTTAGCACCTTGACAGTTAAGACCCAAATAATGAAAGTTTCTTCACAGAGTAGAGAAGCAAAGAGGAAAAAAGTCTTTGCATTATCAGACCTGTTACCTGGTATTTCTATAAACATTCATTAGTCACTTTACTCCATGTACTGAGAAGAGCACTTAAGACAAATAATGCCCATGCACAAAAACAGGTGAATTCCACGGACTAGTAGTTGGTACAATATGTGCCTCCTTTAATTGTTCTTCCACTAATTCATTAAGGTGGCGCAACTTCTCACTAGTCAGGGGCCACTGCTCCACCCAGACAGGATTGTTAGTTTTTCATGTTAGTTTTAAGGTGGGTTGCGCTGCAGTGGCCACTAAGAAAAATTTGACCCAATATTTACTCCCCACTGACTCATACAATCGCGACCCCATAAGGTAATAGGTGTGGTGAGCACAAAGGGGCGGACCGAGGCCACACGGCCTTCAGGACCTTCGATTTGTATCAAATGTTTGCTCTGAAAGGGTATAGCATGTCCACCTATACCCATCAATGCTTTACCCATTTGAGTTAATGGCCAGTCTGTAGGCCACTGATCCTTTGAAATGACTGTGACATCAGCCCCAGTATCTAAAATCCCATCTAAACAGATATAACCTTTTTGCTGCAACGATAGCTTGCATTTCATCACTGGACGACCAGTAGTGACAGGTTGGGCCCACAAAATCTGCGGATGCCCGGTGGAACCAAACCCCGAGTCATCCCTTTCTGTCTAGCTAGTGTTAGGGGGAAAAGCAGTAAAATAAAGCAGTTGCGCAATGCGGGCAGCCTGGGGGACAGTGCATGGGGGTATTGGAGTCCAGGCCATGATTTTTATTTCTCCCGTGTAGTCTGAGTCGATGACACCAGGGAGAACAAACAGACCCTGTAACGTGGTGGAAGATTGGCCTAAAAGCAAAGCACTTTTACCCCCGCCTAATGGTCCACAGACACCAGTAGGTATCAGGGAGACGGAGGAGTCTGTAAGAGTTACTGATTCAGCGGCTGCCAGGTCCACTCCGGCACTGCCGCGGGTTCTTGCACACAGGCTGGAAGGATTTGAAGAGATGACAACCCTGGAGCTATTTGTGTCCTGGCGCAGTTCCAGGCAGACGCGCTCTGCTGGCGGTTTCCGGATATCGGCTTGCCATTCTTATCATATTTTGAGCGGCATTGATTTGCATAGTGCCTACCTTTCCTACATTGCGGACAGATATTTGGAAGTTTAGGCTTCTGAACATTGTGACAATGTTTCTTAAGGTGCCCTGGCTGGCCACAGCTGAAGCACGTTTGACTGTTAACTTTCATTGCAGCAAAGGCTGCTGCCATAGCTTCGTACTTGTGCTCCACTGACCCTATCCGATTACATGCTTCTATCATTTGAATGAGATTGGGGTTCTGTAAAGGGCACAATACACACTGGCAATCCGTTTTAGCATTTTCTACTGCCAATTTTAGCAAAATAATATTTCGGGCTTGCTCATTAGGTACTTGTTTGTCTAGGTTTTCTTGCAGCCGATCTATAAAACCCATATAAGTTTCTTTTGTGCCTTGTTTAATTTCTGTAAAGGACTTTTGTGGTTTTCCCAGCTCTGGGACTTCAAGGAATGCTCGATAGGCCATATATTTTACATCATCGAGAACAGGTCGTGGTATTTCTCGATCCTGGCGATAAGGGGGTTTATAGTCACCTGTCCCCATGAGGTGATCTATTGTCATACTGAGTCCAGGGCTGTTAGCACCTTGGTCTAGATATTCTAGCTGCTTCGCCTCCAAGAGGCGTTTCCATGCAGCCTCCCATAAAGTATATTGTGTCCCCGTTAGGATAAGCTGCACGAGGGTTTTACAATCATGGGGGGTCAGGGTGTATGATTGCATAATAGAGCCCAACATATTAGTAGAATATGGCGACGCGATGCCATAATCGAGCACCCCCCTTCGGAGTTCCTTAATAACAGAAAAGCTCATAGCTCACCCCTTCCCATTTCGGATTTTGATGTGGTTCATATATTACCGGTGCAACAATTTTTTCCGCCACAGCCAATTCTCCAGCTGCTAGCGCCTCCTGCCGGATTTTCCTCCAATTATCATGCGGGTCAGGGGGAAATAGATTGGGTTCTTTATCATGATTGACTTCCCCTGGGTCAAAGGGGTCCTCAGGTGGATCCTGACATATCAGCGTAACAGGAGGGGTTGCAGCTGTCCTTCCATCTTTCGCAAGCTGCCAACACCGGAGCCTTCTGCTGCAGTGCTTCCGTCATTCCCTGTCGCTTGCCTAGTTTTCTCCAGCTTCCGTATAACTTCTAAAATTTGTCTCCAAGGGGTCAAAAGTTCCCCAGCTACCTTATCTGATCACGTAGCTCTATCCCACAGTTTTACTCCTGCATCATCCCATACTTGCGCTGTGAAAATAGTTGTAGCATTCACCCCTTCACAATTCACGGACACCCATTTCAAAATTTTTTTCAAGGTCTGAAGATTTATATTGACCTTGTGCTTTTGTAGAAGTCCCTCCATCAACTTAAGCACTGACTGCTCTTCATTAGACATATTATTTCCCATAGTTCCCCACGCCTCACCTCACTAACAGAGATGATTAAAGCCGGCTCCTGCTTCCTTTCAGCAGCACTTCAGTTACGTGGGGCTTGCCACCGGCCAGTCTCTTTGACTCGGTTATTTGCTCCTCACACGGGGCACCATTTGTGGCAACAAAGGACACGGACTCCGCTGGAGGGTTGAGTGAAGACATTTACTTAGGATAGCTCCTGTGCTTATATAGATTAGAGCATCAGGTTACAACAACAACGTTATGCATTTCATAATGCTCGATTGTGCTATTCTCCTATCTGAAGGTCATATTTTTCTAAATATCTACTTCTCTTTGCAACAGTCTCCAACTTGTAGCTTCCTTGCTTTGCATCCTGCTCACTCTTCCCATGGCTTTCTGCCCACCAAAGCAAGGATGTCAGCAGAACTGTCTCCACATTCCACATCTACAGCTTCTTCGTCCTCCACATCCAGATACCCAGATATCTAGTCAAAATAGTGGCATGGTTTGGGCCAGACTGGCCACTGAGATGAATGACAGATTCTCTCCCCAACCTCTCTCTTCAAGGAAATGAAGGAGAGAGAGACTTATGAGTTTAGAAGAAGCTAAACGATTTTAATGAAAATATTAATAATAAAATAGAAAGTAAATAATGAAATATATATACAAAACCAGTATTGAGCTCTCAGGATGACGATGATGTCACTGGCAGGCACAGGGAAAATCCCAGACTGGACTCAGTGACGGACGGGAACTGGATTCCAGATCTGGAGTCAGGAACGCACGAATCCGGATCAAAGCCAGACGAACAGATGGAGTTCTGCTCTGACACTGACCACTGAAGAAAGAGCTGACCCTTTGATCCCTCAGGTTTTATACTGAACTTGGGACAGATGGGATGGAATACCCTGTTGGTCAGTTTTGGGTCACCTCTTCTGTCTGCTCCCCACGGGTACAACCTCTCTACGCTGATCCAGTTCCGACTCTGCAGCAGGGCACATAACAAAGTGAGCTGATGTGGCTTGTTGTAACAATAAGTATAAGCAAGAGCCTCCCTGCACATCATTCCTTGGCATTAACTATAGACATAGGTCTTATCGCTTTGAGACTGAACAGTTTCTGCACAATATGCTGTTAATTTCAGAGAGTTTCAGAGAGTTAGAAGAGGCTTAGCTAAAAAGTAAAAACACTGAACAGAAAACTGGTTATGTTCTACCTCACACCAGGACAAGAGGCTAAATTTGAGTGAGATGACTCCAGCTTCTAAGTATCTAAGGAGATTTCTGTCTTCCTTTTTCAAACCTGAGAATGACTATAGCACTTGCTCACTAAGTAAAATACTTGAGTCCTAGCTACAACATAGCACAAAGAGTTATTACCCCCAGCTCCCTTACTACCGGATGGTGCCTTAAGTCCTAGGCTGTGGCATGAGTCCTCACAGGTTCTCTTCCATCTGTCTTAATGAGCTTTGCCATGGGGTGGAAAGTAATGCAAGGTTCATGGGTGCTGAGAGGGACTCAGCCAGGTATTGTCCCTATCCGCAGTGATGTTCTGTGCCCATTGTGTTCAATATAAAATGCATTATCTGCTGCTGGGCGAAAAAAGGCAGGCCACCAGGAGGAGATTTTGCATATCTCAGGTGAGGACCTACATTTAGGTACATGGAAGGCTTATATCTGGTGCTCTTGTGAATTAAGGAAGAGGGAACAAAACAAAGATTTTTATGAATTATGATTCCTCAGAAGCATTCATATTGTAACCAAGCAAGTTTGCTGATGATACCAAGTTGGGTGGGGTGGCTGACACCCCGGAGGGCCGTGCTGCCATCCAGAGAGACCTGGACAGGCTGGAGAGCTGGGCAAGGAAGAACCTCATGAGGTTCAACAGGGAAAAGTGTAACGTGCTACACCTGGGCAAGAAGAATGTCAGGCACCAATACAGGTTAGGCGTGGACCTGCTGGAGCCAAGCTCCGAAGAGAAAGATCTGGGAGTCCTGGTAGACAGCAAAATGACAATGAGCCAGCAGTGTGCTCTTGTGGCCAGGAAGGCCAACGGAATCCTGGGCTGCGTAGGGAAGAGTGTGGCCAGTAGGTCGAGGGAAGTCATTCTCCCCCTCTGCTCTGCACTGGTGAGGCCACAACTGGAGTATTGCATCCAGTTCTGGGCTCCCCAATTCAAGAGGGACAGGGAACTACTGGAAAGAGTCCAGCTGAAGGGCAACAAAGATGATTCAAGGATTGGAACATCTCCCTTATGAAGAAAGGCTGAGAGAGCTGGGACTCTTTAGTCTGGAGAAGAGAAGGCTGAGGGGAGACCTTATCAATGCCTATAAGTATCTCAAGGGTGGGTTGAAGGAGGAGGGAGCCAGACTCTTCTCAGTGGTTCCCAGTGACAGGACGAGGGGCAACGGGCACAAGTTGGAACATAAGAGGTTCCACTCGAATATGAGAAAAAACTTCTTCACGGTGAGGGTGGCAGAGCCCTGGAACAGGCTGCCCAGGGAGGGTGTGGAGTCCCCTTCTCTGGAGATTTTCAAGACCCGCCTGGATGCAGTCCTGAGTAGCATTCTCTAAGCAATCCTGCTTTGGCAGGGGAGTTGGACTAGATGATCTATATGGTCCCTTCCAACTCTAAAAAAAATTCAGTGAAATTCAGTAAAACCACATAATCCCAACTCTGAATTGCTTGTGGATATTGTTTTAACCAGGTGTCCCACTGGCATTTAGACCAAGGAGCATCTTGTTAATACAGCTAGCATCTTCCTGATGGATTTATTAACATTTCAATTTGCTTTTGGGCTACGAGATTAGTTGAAATAGCAGGCAGCCAGCCATCCTGGGCATTAGCAGTAAGTAGGCCCCAGAGACAGGTAGTAAAAGTGATGTTTTTAGGCTGTACAGAAAAGGATTTTCAGAGAGATGTATTAGAGCTTCTCACTTTACCTGTTGGACATGGGTGGAAATCTTTGAAAGATAAGCTCAAAGAAGAACAGGTAACCACAAAATGAGATTTCTGCTCACCTGAAGTTTAAGACTTCATTTGGTCACATTTAACACTAAATAAACTCAAGTTAACTTTGCTTCACATGGAGCATTTATCTTCCATGAAATTCAAGCTATATTATGCATATTGGAAATTGGATTAATTTACTTAAACCTGTTTGTCCAGTGCCATTTTAGGTTCATTTGGGTTTCTTTTCTTGCTTGCATTTTGCTCAAGAAGGATTCAGAGCTGTAGCAAGTATTGTGTCATGTCTGCCATCAGTCTGCAGAAATCCCAGACAGAACAAGATCTATGTTCAAGTAGCTGAACCCTGCACTCAGCCCCAGAATCAAACACTTCACATTGCCGTTTCCACCAAGTAGGCCTGTACACATGATTGTGATGTCTAAGCTCCCATTTATAGTTGTCGTGGTTTAACCTGAGACAGCAACAAAGAACCACATGGCAGCCGCTCTTTCAGGCCCTCCTCACGGCTGTGAGGGGAGAATCAGAAGAAAAAAAGGCAAAACTCATGGGTTGGGACAAAGGCAGTTTAACAAAACAGCAAAGGCAACAAGAAAACAATAGCAGTAACATGGATAAAGGAATATACAAACCCAGTTATGATACCACCACTCACCGACCGCCCCCAGGACACCCCAGCCCGCTCCCCAGCTGCTCCTGTCCCCCCTTCCCTGGCCAGCTCCGAGCTACCCCCTGGGCATCGATCACATGGGATGGAATACTGTGTCCCTGCTAGATCCTGGGGATAATTAACCCTATCCCTGCTGGAACCAGGGCAATACTCTATGGCAACTTGGTCAATATGGCCTGGAAAGCTATTCAACAAAACTCACCTACAGTGAGATTCAGGTGCCAAGTAAAAGAGCCAAATACTATTTCATATACTCTAGGGTATCACAGACATCTGCACAACAATGATATGGCATAGGACCTATAGGAGATCCTTCTGTAGTGATACTTTGAGTTATGCCATTTTTGGGCATCTGAAATAGTCCTAGATGCCTATGTTTAGGCAGTTTAATTCAGCTCATTGCTCAGGAGACATGTGAAATGGGGACTTCTAAAATTAGATGCTTGAGTTTGGATGTCAATTATTCATGAGGACTGAGTTCATTATTTGCAAAGTCGTTTATCATGGATAAAAAAAGGTGTGTTCAGTGTTTGGGAAGTTAATAGTTATTCACAGCGGGAAAGAAGTGTCCGCTGACTCTCAGTGGAAACAACAAATAGGTGGTTTTCTCCCTTTAATTTAGGAAGACAACATCAATAACAATAGATCAGTCAGACAAGTGCACTGACCCTAGTGCATCTGACATGATGCTGGATGCTCATGATAGGCACTGTCTTTTCTCACTCCCAAATCACCAATGCTAGGTGCAGAAAACACAACCATTGCTAAAAAGATGCATGCTGCATGTGAACAGCTTAATTATTGGAATAAATTCAGTCCATTTTTGGACAAAAAATTGTAGACCAAATTATAGGAAAAAATATGACACCTCAACTTTTTTGAATTTCTGGACTGTTTATATCCTGTGCCTGACATTTGCGATGTGTTTGACACTGAAGCCAAGTTGAAAAAGCGCTCAAGAGATTTGTGTTCTAGCCCAGACTGTGATGGACTCTCCCTACAGTGAAGACTGAGAAGAAAGCACTTTAGGGCTTGGTATCTGCCAGGGCATCCAGTCTAGCAATCTATTTGGACCACTGACTTGGCTTACTCTGTCTTTCACCCTGGGGTGCTGGTCCCTCTTATGTGGTCCCTCACAGCACACCTCCTTCCGTGTTTCTCTTCTTCTTTCTGGAACTTTGGTTCCCTGTGAGGGAACTCGGGCAAAGTTGACACAGTAGTTCACCTCATCATCTGCTTCAGATCAGAAATTCAATTGTAGAAAGCACCAACTGTGGTTTGGTCCAGCAGCGGTTGTTCTCTGAAATGCTACTGCATGCCCTCATGTCATATATGAGTGCGGGCATCAAAGGCATTTTGTAAAGACACATTCACAAAGGTTGTGACCAGTCCCCTCTTATTTGGTATAACAGCTTCCCAGCTCACAGTGCATTCATTAGGTATCTAAGTGCCTTGGAAAATGGAATATAATTGGAAATAATATGTGTGGGGGATGGAAAAAGCAAAATTTATTAGTAAATTTCAATGCAGTGTTAACATATTACAAACTTTAATCAAGAATGTTATTGGGAAGGTTCTACCTAATCGATAAATTATTCAAAATTGCCATTAGTAAAACTATCACAGGAGATTTTGTGTTCATACTCAAGAGCATATAATGAGTCATATGGGACTTCTAAGTTCATCTTGGCTCCAGTACGTATGGAGATTTAAAGACAAAGCAAACACTTGGGAAGATCAAGGTCCTGCCTTTCATATAAAGATGATGAGAATTCTCTTCTCAGCCTGCAAAATTTGTGCTGCATCCCACGTGATGCGGGCAGGCGTCTGAGAGACCTCAGTCTGCAACTGGATACCATGGAGGTAAGCCTGACAAAGGAGAGCGTGTAGACTTGGGAAGAAAGTGAATGAAGAACTGATGAGAAGATTAATTTCTGAGTTGTTTTTCTGTTTTTCTATCAGTGGAAATAAGTGCTGAACTGTAAGGTTCATCAGTTACTGTCATGATTTTATTATGCCAGTCACAGCTTTATCTGAATGTCCCAGTATTTTTTAAGTGACGAGACATTGAACAAACCAAACAAACTGCATAGACAGTCCTCCCCACGCCTAAAATTTCTGTACCTTGTAAATCAACTAGGTCACCCCAGATGCAGAAAACTTGTGTGAAGATTGTCTTCTGGTTGCAGAAACTGATCTGATGTGGCCACAAGCTAATGACAGAGTTTAGGTGCAGGTAGTTTTGAACACCTTTCCCCATGTTGGCATGGCTGGGTGATCTGCAAAGGAGTGTAAGTATATAAATGTGTATCCAGAACACAAAAATTAATAAGTAGGGTATTCCTCTACAAGAAAGGAAAACAATCCAGTACATGAAGCCAAAAAATGGCATGTAGTCATCCATACATCTTAGAAAAGAAGAAAACAGTCTTGTCCCTGAGGTGAACCAACTCTGGTTGAAACTGAGATAAGACAATTTGGTTTTTTTATAGAAAATATTACTTAAATGCTTTAAGAGTTGGAATTTTAAATAAGTTATCAGGACATAGAGATTGGATCCAAGAATTAATTTGAATAGAGTCTCTTTATAACCATGCATGGAGAACAGTTTTTAAATTTTTGTATAACATCTTATTTTCTTTCCCCAAGATTCAGCATGATGTCAACTACAGAAAAGCAAAACCAAACCAACATTACAGAATTCATCCTCCTGGGATTTGGCGATTTACCTGACCTTCAGGTTCCTCTCTTCTTACTCTTCCTGGTGATCTACATGATGACAATAATGGGGAACATTCTCATCCTCATGTTGGTGGTGGCTAATCAGCATCTCCACACCCCAATGTACTTCTTCCTCAGTAACTTATCCTTCTTGGAGATGTGTTCCAGCTCCACCATCCTGCCCAAGCTGCTGGCCAGCTTCCTGACAGGTGATAGAAGTATTTCCTACAGCAGCTGTATGACGCAGTTTTTCATATTTGCTTTTCTAGTTGGGGTAGAGTGTTATCTCCTGGCAGTGATGTCTTATGATCGATACTTAGCAGTATGCAAACCTTTACATTATGTCACCCTAATGAATCGTAAGCTTTGCATAGCACTAGCTGCAGGGGCCTGGGTAAGTGGTTTCATGATCAGCTTTGTTATCACACTGTTGATGTCACAAATGGTGTACTGTGATCACAGGGCCATTGACCATTTCTTCTGTGATTTCACCCCTGTGATAAAATGTTCCTGCAGTGACACATTTCTGATAGAAGCTGTAACATCTTTGATGTCTGCTTCATGTACTGTGCTGCCCTTTCTTTTCACTGTAGCATCCTATATTTTAATCATCATCAGCATCCTCAGAATCCCTTCTGTTACAGGGAGGCAAAAGGCATTTTCCACATCCTCCTCTCACCTCATTGTGGTCACTATTTTCTATACAACTCTCATCCTTGTCTATATGTTACCAAAAACTTATAACCTCACAGATTTTAACAAGTTGTTCTCTGTCTTCTACACTGTAGTGACACCCATGGTGAATCCACTTATCTATACCTTAAGAAACAAAGAAGTCAGAGGAACCCTGAGGAAAGAAGTCCAGGCATTTATGGGTTTATATAAATGACATTTCAAGATCTATGCTTTGTGAATCTTTTTTTTTTTTTTTTTTTTTACCAGAATATAAAAATATGAAGTGTTGTAGGTGATTTCCACAGCAAGTGTATGGTCATGGATATAGCAATTTACCTAGTCACAAGTGGAGCTAGGTGGTTATTTGGGGAAAAAAATGTTTTTTGGACTTCTTCAAAAAAACCTTGTAAAACCAAAATGTAAGCACACCCCAAAATAATCTTGATTAAACTCAAAACAACTTTGTCATGTTTTCATATTATTTCAGTCACTTAGAAATCAAAAGCCCTAAGAAGAAAAACTGTGTCTTATGGCTATAGACACATGGGGCACAGAATGGCCCCATGTGTTGACACGGGTATTGCTACGTGGGGCACAGAAGAGGACCCTGGTCAAGTGCTATGTTGTGTGGCAGGATTCAGCTGCCTGAATGTAGAGATCCAGTGTCCTTTAGGTGCTGTGGGGATACTTCCTAGGCTGTGCCTACTACTGCTCTGAAAGCATGTAGGTCTCTCCTAGGGAACAGGTCATTTCTGCCTATCTTGTGAAGATGTCATGGATGTCCCAGTGCTTCACCAGTGTCATGGGATGCTTGTGCTTGTCTTGCCCATATCAGAGGGAGCTTTCAGCAGTGTAGGTGGAAGCCAGGCTGCACTACAAGCCCAGAGAACAGGTATTGCTTCCTTAGGAGCCGCCTTGAGCAGTGTGGATGCTGGCAATGCTTCCCTTGGGACAAAGATGATAAAGACATCCATACTGCTATAGAGACTCTACAGAGAGGAATCTGAGAATTAAAGGTCGGTGTGTTTTTTCATGACAGTAGCTAGGGCTACCTTTGAAGCTCATGGAAAGAAAAGGGCTTTGCCAAGCAGGGAATGTCCATCTCACTTGAAGACTGATGGTATGAATTAAACTTTCAGGCATCACTTACATGATGATGAATTACATGACATGAATCTTTGCTCGCTATGATCGTACAACATGGGTCAAATCTCACCTAAATTTGGCAGTTAAAAGTTTGTAATGCAGGTGTTTTGGCTCTGTTATGGACAGAGATAGGGAGGTCCTCATTGTAACTCCATTGGTAGTGCCGCTGTCCCTTCACCAATTATTTAGGGATCAGGAAGAAAGTGAGCACTGTAGGTGGAAGGGGTGGCCACCTTTTCTGCTAAGTTTGGACACCTGAGAAAGAAAAGCAGTGCCAATGCTGGGGCTGTGGTGTTCCTCAGAAGTCAGTGGAAAGCCACAAATACTTCTTCCATGCATGGTTTATCTCATTCCCAGACATGTGATTCAGTCAGTATGGGCAAGTCGCTCTCTGGAGGTGCTTATTTTTTTCCATAAGCTGTAGAAAGATCCTAGGTATCAGTCATAAACTTGGAAAGCCTGTGATCTCCTTAGCTATGGTAAAATTAATATAAGAAATATTATTTTGAACTATATTCTCTTCTATATTCCATTTAGATTGCTATTCTTTCTTGTATTGGGTATACATGCCTGGGTTTTGGTAGCAGGGGCTGCAGGGTAACCTCTGTGGAGAGGGGCCAAGGGCTGCCTTGTGCTCCACAATGGATACACTGCAGGACACAACTGAGCCCATCAGCCAAGCTGGTGACACCCCTGTGGAAACATAATCCAGAAAGAGAAAAAGATGCCAGACAGAGACAAGAGACATGAACAAAAAGAGTGAGAGAGAGCAGAGGGAACACCAAGATCAGAGAAGGAGAAGGTGCTCCATGGTGCCCGAGCAGGTATTCTCTGCAGCCCACGGAGGGCCCACACCAGAGCAGATGGATATTCCTGAAGGAGCTGCAGCCCATGGAGGACCCATGCCAGAGAAGACAAGTGAGACAGAAGCAGTGGAAGAGAGAAGTTGCTATGTACTAACCTTAATCTCCCCAACCCCCAACTACTGCTTGGGGTGGGGAGCAGAGAAGCCTAGAGCAAAGGAGTGAAGTTGAGCCTGGGAAAGTGGGGATGAAATGTGTTTTAATGCTTGTCTTTGTTTCTGACTACCTGAATGTATTTTAGTTGGCCGTAAGTTAAATTAATTTTCCCCAACTTGAGTTTATTTTGCCCACAGTGTTAATTGCTAAGCCACCTCCCTGTATCTATCTAGACCCATGAGCTTCCTCATGCTATTTTCTACCCCTCCCATCTCTCTGAGGGCAGGGAATTTATGCCCCTTAGCCCACTACACTAATATTCTTCCCCACTTATTGTGCCACCTAATAATCCTTCCTTCAAGCCTAGCATGTTGTTGTTTTCTAATAACCACTCCACAGAAAAGGTACCCATTCTGCTGTCCTTAGCTGCTGCAATCCTATGCTGCCAATTGTGTACTACAATCACACCTTTCCCAGTCCTCACAGCCCTCCTTTATTTCACATTTTACACTGTAACAGTTCTTCCTCCTCCTTCCTTCCCAATAGTTCCTATTATATAAATAAAGTGGTGTGAGATACTCAGTCCTCTGCATTGCTTTCCCATGTCAACAGAAAGGTGACTGAAACCAGGGTTCACAAGCACTAGCTTTATATCTGAAAGTTCAGCCTATCAGCTATGCTGGTTCCCTGGGCTTCCTTTACGATGATTGGTGAGAAACAGTCTTCTCTGGTTTGTCCTGATGGTCTACACATAGATCAGTTACTCTTTATATCACTGACTCTAAAGGGAGACAAGATGACTAGCATAGAGCTTGCATATCCAGGTTTTATATCTAAGAATACATTACAATATCCATGAGCATCTTACACTTCAACCCTTAAGTCTTAGCCACTCCTTATGAAATTCTTCCCATCTAGACTGTAGGCATCTCTGCTGAAAGGCAGAAAGAACTGCCTAAACACGGGTATGCGGTGCTAGTTCATCAAGGTACACTAAGGGATCCTGCAGATTCTTGTAGGATCTGTGTCATGCCTATCAACGCTGTACTGATGTCAGTGATGTCCTCAGTCACCCTAAATGGCACAAGATGCCTCTGCTTAGACACCTGAATCAATGCTTGAGTATTGTTATCTAAAGTAGTTGTCTTCTTTTATAGTGAATGGAGAGGCATTTCTACTTAATTTCTTTTTTCCCCTGTATTAAAATGATATGGGTCAAGGCAGAAATTGTATTCTTGATTTAGACTAGTACAGGGTTCATTTGGGCTGTTTTTAGCTAGTTGAAATTTAGCACTGGAATCACAGAATGGTTTGGGTTGGAAGGGACCTTAAAGATCATCAAGTTCCAACCCCCCTGCCCTGGACAGGGACACCTCCCACCAGACCAAGTTGCTGGTCTGGCCTTGAACACCTCCAGGGATGGAGCAGCCACAGCTTCTCTGGGCAGTCTGTGCTAGTGTCTCACCACCCTCAGAGTGAAGAATTTCATCCTAATATCAAATCTAAATCTACCCTCTTCCAGTTTAAAACACTAATATCAATAGACTTTAGACATTGGCTATGTAGATGTTTACATCTAAGTTAGCTACTTTTGGGTCTCTTAATATCCAACAGCCAGAAAAAAAGTGCTTTTATGGTGAAATTAAATGGTAAAATCATGTCTTCTCTAGGAGGAGGTGACTCTTATTCCAGGTTGTGTTCACTGTACTGGCTTCATCTAGTCCAAAAAAATGGGGGTTGAGGGCCAGATATTGACACTAATGCCATAGATAGCCCTACTGAATTAAATAAACTTTTCTGAATTAGTACACTAGACTTCCCCTCTCATCCTCCTGGTAAGCAATAGTCATATCTCAAGGAAGATTGTAACTTTCAGGCAACTTAAAAGATTTGACAAGCAACTGCAAAAGAGGCTTTGGTGCAAAAATATCTTGAAACCATGATTTTCATGCAGAAAGAGATTGCATGTTAGGTGTGTAAGAATGTGAAGTCTGTTCGTATACTCTGCAGATTTAGTTGTATTATATTTGTGGGCTACAACAGAGAGAGAAATTTAATTCCCAAGCTAATTGGTGCAGATAGCTTCTTGTTCACATTGCAGTTAACTGTGGCATTCTATAGTGTAGCTATGTCTAGATATAGACTCCTTTTATAGCCAATAAAAAGACATGGTCAGTTCTTGGGTGTGAGTCATCTCATCCTTAAGTAGATGTCTGAAATCATCTTTTCTAACAGTATCCTCACTGTGTTTGCTAAAAGTTCTTTCATGTACTCCAATATATGCTGTACATTGCCATACAGTCCCATTCCTTCTGCTTATCTCCCTCTTTGTGCATATATGTTTTGGGAATAATTATAGATGCCAGAGGTTTACTGTTTTTCTAATGAAGCTTTAACCTTGAAGGATACAATTTAGGTTTTTGGACAGGAGAAAACCTAATATCCTATAAATGTGACATATTTCTTTCTCTCTTTTCTGAAATTATTTCCCCTGCCAACAGGAATAAATTATAAATAGGCAGAAAAATCAGAGATTCTTTAACTGAAATGTTTATTGTAGAGCTTAAAACCCATACAATCTAAATTGATACTCCTATTTCATTTAAGAAAAAAATTATAGATCCAATGAAATAAAAACCTCTATCCAATGGAAATTTGAAATCTACAACTGAAGAACATTTTTTTAATTGGGAGGGGGGAAAAAAGCTGTTTCCTGCTGACATGGAAACATCATGAAACTTCCTAAATAAGGAAATTAAAAAATATAGAAAAAAATTGAAAGATGTCACTGAAATGTTTTAGAAAATGCAGAATGATATGTGCTAGGTGGGCTGGTGAGGATTTAGGAACATGCCAAGCCTTGACAACCAGGATGAGGATATTAGTTAGAGACCAGTTTGTCCCGTTTCCCTGAAGATTCTGGTCCCAAGGAAGTTGCAGAGAGTGTATGAGTCAGGCAGTTCAAGAAAACAGTGTCCTACCTGCTAGGCCTCACACGAGGCAGGCATACAGTCCTCAGAGCAAACTGGCTGTCAGGAAGCCAAGGGAGGGTATCAGGGATATTCAGGTATCAGATGCCTGCCATTTTCTGGTGGATCGAGGATAGATAAATCCCTGCAGAAGACCTCAGGTTTCTTCTGTGGATACCCACGGTACAGGATTAGCACTGATCACATTTTGTGAACACTGGTTTTATTTATTTTTTTGTGTATGACTTTGGCTACTTTTTCAACGATTGAAACAATAATGATACATTGCTTTTTATGAAAACTTAATCTAATAAGAATAGATGTAACCCAAGAAGAGATGTATAGACTGGCACTTGACACATACCGACCAGAGATTTTCTCTGCATGTTCTGAGTTATCTTAGTTAAGAAATCTTTAGCATCTGTAGAAGATGAGCTAATTATTTAGTCTAACTTGAAATACACCTTCCTCCTTTCTGTTTATGCATTTCAAGCCATGTCTTCATTTTTTGGTGAAATAGACCGGCTTTCACTTGGTTCTGTCTTAGAAGTTGTGATTTGATGTGTGCAACCCTAAGGTTTGTGAAACCAGACCTAAAGACACTGTGAACAGACATCTCTCTCTACTTTTAGACAATAACAGAGCAACACTCATATCATGACTATCTGTGCATTTTACTGTTAAAACAACTCTCTTCAGTAGAGAAGAACTCATAGCCTGATCTCAGACACATAAAATCTTTACAATGATCATTTGACAGAATCATTTGCATTGAACTTCCCAATGGGGACACTTGTGGAAGAGTGATGGCAGTTCAGTTAGGGGCAATGGGTGAGCTGGATGAGTATTGCAGTGGTGGGGAGATGAGAGGGGAGAGCATTTCAGGGAATTGCTCAAGGCTGTGGGATGGGGAAGAGGGTATGACACTGAGTGTGGGAACTTGGGGACCCACTGAGCAAAGCTAGATGGCAGGGCTGGAACAACTGGGACCTGCAAGCTGTCACAACCAGAGAGAAGATGCTCTTCTTGGCTGAAGAGCACCCATCCATATCTGGAAAGCTACGGGAACGCTCTGCAGAGAGTGGAAGTTCAGGGGTTGCAGGGGCAGCCTATGAGGCACCACTGAAGCAGTGGGGTCTATTGAGGTGGGGATATGGTCTGGGGCAGGAGGAGAGGCTGTGTGGAGAGGCTGGGTACCATCTCTATGTGGCTGGACTGCCAAGGGCCTGCAGGCTTGTCCAGAGGGATATCAGAAAAAGGGCTGTGTTGCAGGACTGAGCAGCAGTGCTTGAGCCTGGGGCACACAGGGGAGGAAGGCAGTCCCAAGTCTGGGACAGCAGTAATGTGTGGGCCAGACTGACACCTTTGCTCAGGCACCTTTGCTGTGCGGCTGCTGCAGCCTCCCAGCAGCCTGAGTGTGTCCTCTGCATGCTCCACACCGATCAGAAAGAAGCCAGAGGCAGATGAGGCCTGAAAAACTCCTGCTCTGGATCAGGACCCAGCCTGTTTCTTTGACAGGACACATCAAAGAGACTGCTTGGTGAAATTATTTGTTCCCTCCTTAATTTTCCTGTAACCATACTCTTATTTTCTGCTCTGATCAGCCCCCCAGGAGAGGCACTTAGGCTTCCTGCAGCAGCACCATCGCTAGTAGCCTCAGCAGGGCCCATTAAAACTTCAGGAACTTTACTCGTGTGATTACTCTTCACACTGTGTAATTTTTACCCAAGGGCTTGATTGACTGAGCAAACTGTAACAAGCTTTTTCTTGATGGTAATGCTCTGTACAGTCATCAGGAGAAATGGCCTTTCAGAAAGAGTTTTGCTAGACTTCAAGTTTTTAATGAGCATATGATGCAACAGGGAATTCTTGTTTCTTATTCAAATCTAAGGTTGTTAAATTAATATACTACAAATGAACTTAATAAACAACATTTTCCAATAGGGATTGATCTGTTAAAGGAAACTGAACAACATTATCTTTGTGATCAAGTATCTTGTGGACTCTGTGTCTTCAACTGTTTCTCTTAGGACTTGTGATAGGTGAGGCTGTCAGTGATAAAAATCGACCCTTTCACCATCTTCAGAAACACAACTGCATTGCAAATGCAGTGACAGTTGCAGTTCCCTCTGGTACTGGTCTTGTAAAATTACCTGCACACTCAGTTATGATGAAAAATACATTTAGGTACCAAAAATGATTACCTGTGTATTATTATCAAAAAATGAATAACATTTTAGAACATTTTGAAGATGGGTTTTCAAACTCTTAAACTTGACTATAAGATATACCAACTGTTGCGGATGAGTGAAACTCACCTCACTCAAAAGAAAGAAGCAGCAATATGTTTTATTCAGGTAAAATAATAATTTGTCAGAGTTCAGAAAATTTGATGGAATTTAACAAAGTTTAACAGTGGTTTACCAAGGTTTAATAAGTTTGATGGCAATGTTCACCTTGTTAATTATTGCATGGAAGAAACACACAACGGAAAATTGAGTTAGAATTGAAGAGAATGATTCACACAGAGACTGGAGATGCAAAGGGGAAGGAAGGCCCCCTCGTTGAGTCACAAGGTTCAGAGTGGACCCTCTTGCTTTCTAAACAATTTATGGACCCTAGGTGTGTCTAGGTCCAATCTTAGTCTCAGACTTGGACAATGGTTTATATCTCATGGAATTATCTATAAAAAAGTTTATAATAATTAAGTAGCTATATGGATTAGCAATGTTTAATTAGTATTAATTCAGCATACAATCAAGCACTTACCGAGGATCTGTTGTGAGTAAGGGATCTCTCCCATGGACAAGGGAGGATCTCTTAGTCTCAGGTAGGGGATCTCAAACCTTGAGAGGCTTCCCTGGTCAGGGGGAGAGTCACCTGTCCTGCAGTCCAGCTGCAACTAAGGGAGAGCTCACACTGGGCCCATCCGGATGGTAATATTTACAGATGTCTTCTATTTAGCTCTGGTATCTTGTTCTGTACTTTGGTTATCCTGCATTTTTGGGCTTCAAAACCACCTTTCAAAATATTTTTCTAAGGCACCTTCACTCCCTTGTATGTGAGCCAGGAGCTCTCCAACTTGCAGGTTCACCACAGGACATGAGGCCTGTTGCTCCTTAGTTGACCTGAACCAAATTACAGTTCCAGGGGGAATAATAGGAGGGGGGACAGACTAGGGATCAGTGTATCCCTCACCCCAACAAAACCAACCATGGCTGCATTGCTGGAGACAGGCATATGATCAGAAGACACAAAAGCCAATACACAGAAGAGAGCACCATAAGATGAGAGAAGATCAAAGGCAGGGACTAGTAATGGTACTTGTCCAAGAATTAAACTCAGCAACAGATGTCATATACCTGGACTTACGCAAAGTGTTTGACACCGTCCCTGATCTCTAAATGGGAGAGACACAGATTTGATGGATGGACTACTTGGTGGATAAGGAACTGACTGGATGATCACAATCAAAGAGTTGTGGTCAATGGCTCAATGTCCAAGTGGCGACCAGTGACAAATGCCATTCTGTAGCGTATGAAGGCATGGACCCCGGTCAGAGGTGCAACCAGAATCCTTTACTACAACCAACACTCACACTCAGTTTATATAGTCTTTCAGATCACTAAGTCCATCAGTGTTATCTTCTTGCCCAATCAACACCTTCTTGCAACACCCAACTGCCAGACGGGCAGATTCTTCTAATCAGTAGGGTCGTTAGGCACTGTTCATGGGTTGTCTTTTGTTGGCATTCCTGTTTATTCTATTCCTTGTTCTGGTCTTTGCTCTTCCACAATCTATCCAACATCCTGTTAACCCACAACATTCCTCAGGGGTCAGTACTGGGACCAGCACTGTTTAACATCTTTGTCGGAGACATGGACAGTGGGATTGAGTGCACCCTCAGCAAGTTTGCAGGTGACACTAAGCTGTGTAACGTGGTTGACACGCTGGAGGGAAGGGATGCCATCCAGAGGGACCTGAGAGAGGGACCAGAGACAGGCTTGAGAGGTGGGCCTGTGCCAACCTCATGAAGTTCAACTAGGCCAAGTGCAAGGTCCTCCACCTGGGACATGGCAATCCCAGGCACAGACAGAGAATGGATAGAGAGGAGCCCTGAGGAGCCACTTGGGGGTGTTGGTGGTGTATGGGAGCACCCAACCAAACTGGTGTCAGAGCACAATAGGTGAGATGCAGGGAGTTGTCATCTGACTCAGCTTTGTCTCCACTTTGCCTTGTCTATGCAGACATAACTTGGGGGGAGCTGCAAAAATGGCTCAGCCCGGGATTGTCTCAAGACTGCATCACAATAAGAACTGAAACCGAATGGAGCCTTAACAAACTCCCTTAACAAACAAAATGCCCTGAGTCCCATCCCACCACTATTCCCATGACTTTGAGTGCTAGACATCAAAAAATTAGCAACAGAAACTTAGGAGCCATCACAGTAAATATCCCAGATAGTGTAATCCACTCAGGCATAATCCTGCACCCCCACTGAATCAGGAAATATAAACTGTAAGGTTTGGGGAGAAAAATGGGGAATCCTGCATCGATACATCTGGCCTGTAGGAGATTCATCCCCTGCCTTGTCCAGGATGCTGTACAGGGTAACTTCCCAGGGATTGAGCGACCTTACCTGAGAGAGAGGGTAAGTGATTAAGAAACATATGTATGGTATATGGCATGCTATTAAGATCATGATTAGTGCACTCTTTTAAACTATTGGTATCTAGCACACTTGTGGTTAGTATTGCTACTTTTCAGGATCACTTGTAGGTTGTAATAGTGTATTCCGCGAATCGCTATTAAATTGCAATAGTGTATTCGCCATTGTACACATAGAACCTGCAATAGTGGCGTATTGGACCTGTGAGTGAAGTTCAAATAAATTGTTAATTTGAACCTCTCAGTGAAGTCCTTTTTCCCTTTTGTCACAGGTGGATGAGAAGCTCAACATGAGCCAGCACTGTGCACTCGCAGCTCAGGAAGCCACCCGCATCCTGGGCTGCATCAAAAGAATCATGGCGGGTAGGGGTCAAGGGAGGGGATTCTGCCTCCCTACTCTGCTCTGGTGAGACCCCACCTGGAGTACTCCACCCAGTTCTGGGGCCCCAACATAAGAAGGACATGAACCTGTTGTAGCAAGTCCAGAGGAGGCCATGAAGACGCTCAGAGGGCTAGAGCACCTCTCCTGTGAAGACAGACTGAGAGAGTTGGGGTTGTTCAGCCTGGAGAAGAAAAGACTCCCAGGAGACCTTATAGCAGCCTTCCAGTGCCTAAAGGGGCCTGCAGGAAAGATGGGAGGGACTTTTTATCAGGGAGTGGAGCAATAGGATGAAAGGGAACAGTTTTAAACTGAAAGAGGGGAGATTTAGATTAGATATTAGGAAGAAAATCTTTCCTGTAATGGTGGTGAGACACTGAAACAGGTTGCCCAGAGAAGCTGTGGATGCTCCATCCCTGGAGGCGTTCAAGGCCAGGCTAGATGGGGCTTTGAGCAACCTGCTCTAGTGGAAGGTGTCCCCAGCCATGGCAGGTCATGTGGAACTTGATGATCTTTAAGGTCCCTTCTAACTCTAACCGTTCTGTGATTCCATGATACGCTCTGCTTCATTTTGAGTCACACATCCATTTTATTACCTATGAACTCTTAAGGAATCTTAACAAATCACTTAAATATCTCAAGTCTAAAGAGGAGCCATATTGGAGTGAGGTATTGTACAGGCTACTCTGGTAGTGTCCTTCAAGCTATTATTGACCTAAACAATGAGGGGAGAAATGTTGTAGATAGAAGAGTATCCCTGGGCACCTGAAAGATGTGTCAGAGCACCTTCCTGTTAATTGGATCAAGAAGCACCAAAAATTGACACTCTAAAGTAAAAGAATGACAAGCAAAAATACTAAAAAGCAGAAAATAGCCCTCATTTTTGCCCATAATGACACCTACAATTACCTCACAGCAAACACAAGTCAAAGAACTGTTGAAAATGTTGATAGTCAGGCAGAGTCTTTTTGTCTAAAAGGCTAGGGTACATGCAAAGTCAGGGAATCACGAAGCCAGGTTTTACTCCAAAAACCAGGCCATATAAATTTGGACAAGTAGCTCTTGAAGCAAGTATGGGCCACTTGGGCCAACTGATCTGTGGAATGGCAGCAGCCTCTCAGCTGGGGACGGGTCATCTGGTGAGAGAATAATTGTCTGAATGACAATAAATTGTTGTGGTTTCTCAAACCGTAACAGGCTGCTAAGTGATGTTAGAGCACAACCATCTTCTCCAGCTTCTCTGGCCCAGGACCCTCCTACCCAGCTGTTGGATCCCAGTGCAGTGCCCAGGGAACTGGGGTCTCTGCCCAGGCTGAGGGACGCAGCTGCCTCTTTCCTATCTGCAGGTTCAGCCAACAGTGAAGCTGACCACATATCCCCGACACACAGATACACACACAGAGATGACACTGACAGAGCCCATCACACAGATTGCCCCATACAGCCCACTGCCTTCAACAGCACCTTCATAAAGGACATACATAAAACGTAAGCACAGATTGCACCTTCCCCCCATCCCTTCTTATTTGTCCTAGGCTCAACTGCATTGCTTCATTCCCAAATCTTCTACCTCCCCCAGCCCCAAGCTGTGCAGAGGGGATGAGGAATGAGGGGTTACAGTCAGTCCATAACAGTTTGTCTCTACGGCTTCTTCCTCCTCATGCTTTTCACTTGCTCCAGCGTGGGTCTTCTCTGGGAGCTGTGATCCTTCAGGATAAATCTCCAGCATGGGCTTTCCATGAGCTGCAGTTCCCCACTGCTAAAACCTTGCCACATACACCCAATATACCAGGAATTGTAAAATTGTCCTTGTGCCTTTGTTACTTCTGGTCTAAGAGACAGTGATATTAATTACACCAATTGGAAGAGAAAATGCTGCTCAGATATAAGCAAGACCAGAATTGGGCTTGAAGTTCAATTGAAGCAAGCAGAGAGAAACAAGTCACATTTTGTTTTACTGAACACTTCATCTGGCAAGCCAGGAAAAATTTAAGAGAGAAAGTATCAGGTTCAATGAGTTAAGAAACAATTCCTTCCTTTCAGTCTACATCAGATGAGAATTAATTAGAACAAAGCTACTGCAGCTTGCTGGCAATGTTTCAGTTTATCCTTTCTGTTTCAAAGTGAGTAAGTTACTTCCTAGTTTGGGAAAGAAATCTTTGTTCTGAGAGGAAAAAAATCAGCTCACGTCTAGACTTGAATCTTATCTCTCCCATCAGTAGGAAGGACACTTCCAGGATACACAGCTCCTCCCCTCCAATCATAAGGTACTAACCGGTTTCTCAACTGGTTATTGAGTTTTGGTGTTGGGTTTTGTTTTTTTTTTTTTTTTGGCTGTGTGAGAGAAGTTCTAGTCTATCACTTTTGCTTTGGCAGGGAGGAAAACAAAGTTCTTTTTTTCCCAAGACAGAGACTTTATATACTTATGGGCATAGAGGTATAATGATGGGGAAGGATAAGAATTTTATAATCCATTTGTGTAATATTACTACACTGTGTCAGCTTTACTTATTTGTTTGCAAGGATGGAGTTACAACAACTATAATTTATTCTATCATACTAAGTAAAAGTTGCCAGATATTTTATGTATTTAATAGCAAAGGATTGATAAAATATCACAGATCTTTTTGAAAAGAATTTCACATCATTCATAAATTCCATTTAATTTTTTTTTTACTAGAGAAACACTTATGTTCTGTGTGGCTACAAGGAATTCATCACCTAGACAGAGGAAATGTGGCCATCTGCTTCCTAAGTAACCACTTGTCAATGCATCTCCTCAGGCTTTGCTTGACTTCCTGATTCCTCAAGCTGTAGATGTGGGGTTGAGCATGGGGGTGACAACTGTGTAAGACAGGGAAACCACTTTCTTCATGTTGGATGAGAGGCTGGACTTGGGTCACAGGTGAATGATGCCAGTTGTGCTGTAGAAAAGAGTCACTACTACCAGGTGAGCTGCACAGGTGGAAAAGGTCTGCCTCTGGCCCACAGCCAAGGGTGTCTGAAGAATAGCATGGATAATGCAAAGGTAAGAGATGGCTATGAGAGAAAAGGGAATCATCACTATTATGACAATAGCAACAAAAATCAGTAGTTCAAACAAGGCTGTGTCTGCACACATCAGCTTCAACACAGGAGGAACATCACGAAAGAAATGATCGACCATGTTTCTCCCACAGAAGGGCAATAACCATGCGGTGAAGCCCAGAGCCACAGGGACACCAGACAGCCAAGACCCAACAACCATCTTGAAGCAGTGATCCCTGCTCATCATGGTGGTATAATGCAATGGATGGCATATTGCCACTTGCGGGTCATAAGCCATGACACCTAAGAGGAAACACTCACAAGTGACAAAAAGAATAACACAGTTGAGCTGCAAGGCGCAAGCTGTGAAGGAAATCCTTTTTCTCTCCACCAGCAGAATTGTGAGCATCTTGGGGACAATAGTCAGGCTGTAGCAGATCTCTGTCAAAGCAAGATTCTTTAGGAAGTAGTACATGAGTGTGTGTAGGAGAGGGTCAATGGCTGTGATCACAACAATTAGAGAGTTCCCTATCAAGATGGCCAGGAACATGACAGAAATCAGCATAAAAAATAGAAACTGCATCTTGCCTTGGAAGGCAAACCCCAAAAGTAAGAAGTGAGTAGCGACGATTCGGTTTCCTGGCTTCATTTCCTCAACTGGTCCCATCCTAAAAGAGGAAAAAGAAAACACACTACAAAAGGATTAGTAGCTTGGGATAGACTTGTGGTCTCAGAAATAGCTACAGTTCTAAGTAAAATGGGGTTTAAAACATGAGGTAAAACTTGGATTGGATATGACAGTGACCCCAGCGTAAAAAAATCTCAGCTGGGAAACCTGTACAAGATCATCTAAATGGTCACAGTCTGGGATTCATCTTCTCTAAATTAGGTGAACAGAAGATAGACATATACTTTTCAAATAACCATTCAGTGTTTATTTTATATGGAAAGAAATGGATATCTCCAAAGGGCAGGTCACCTTAGCATAAGACTGGCGTCTATGATGAGACAGAAGAATTTCACTTTGGATGGGCTAGATGTCTCTCAGTTAACTTCAGCATCTAAATGTCTATAGACATCGAAATGTAAGACAGTCATCTTAGAATCACTTTATAATGGACGATGGGGAATATAGCACAAGACAGAAGCACAATTTATTTCCTTCTAAAATGGATGTCCAAGGGTGACAGGATTGGTGGTATCAATAGTGAAGTGAGTATACAATGACCAAATTTCTGGATACCTGGAATTAACTGAAATTCATTTACTTCTTGGTGCTCTAAACTAGGTGATATGGAGATCCTGTGGCTTTCCAACTCCCACTTTGACTCAAGCAGAAGTGATCTACCTACATTATTTTCATTGTTAACCCTGGAAAAGTATGATCAAAACCTAAACAGGTTTAATACAATAAAAGTGTTCATGCACTTACGTTTGTTTCATCAAATCATACAAAATCCATATTCTGAGTCTTCATTTTAGATAAGCTCCCTCAACAGCAAGTAAAAGATGGTCAGCATGCAAACATTTGCCAACATGAAAATGGTCATCTACACCTTCCTGACATTTTCTAGGAATTTATCAGCTATTCAGATCTGATAAACGAATTATTTGTCTGGGAAACTTCCTGGACTGTTTCAGCCACAATATACTTGGCTGATTTTTAAAAGGCACATAAAGAGAATAATATACTTTACATATAGAATCATACTTTTTTTTTTCTGTATTTACACCATTGAGATTGAGATAATGTGGCCCATAAGATCTGGAGTCTAGCTTTACTCAAGACAAATAAGGATTAACATTTTCTCTTCAGGATTCAAATGCACGAGATGAAAAAAAAAAGTGTAACAAAAAATCCAAACTAATAATGAGAAATAAATTGCTTAGACTACCATGGAGATACCTCTATGTCCGGTGAGGTTTTGGCTTCCATCCATAGATGAAGGAAGACTCTTGCTACCTACAAAACAGTTAAACTGTATCACTAATAACCACAAAACAGCTTAAGATTTTGGAGTCTTGGGGTTTTCAGGACTTCTGAAAATGTCTTTTTTTTTTCCTTAGCAATGATGAAAGAGCAAATGAGGAGATGAAAAGGCTAGGAAGACACAGACAGACAGATAGACCCTGTGATTCATTTTTCAACATATTTATCAGTAAATATTCTCTCTCTTTGGTAGGGGCAATAATTCCAAAGGCAGAGAGGAAGAGAAATTATGAACAGAGAGGAAAAAAAAAAAAAACAACCCCTCTTTGCTTTCCTTTGTAAGAGGCAGCACCTCCTCTCTGATTCTGAAGGCTCTCACAGATAATAGGTGGAGGTATTTGAATTTTCATGTGCTCCCAGTAGGATCAGGTCTCCAGGCCGCAACTTTCTGATATGATTAAATCATATTTAAATGAACTTTTTAAATGCAGGGTCTATATAAATATGCAGTATGTTTTAGGACATACTAGCAATCTAATTATAGTACAAGCAAAGTTTCCTCCCATGTCTTCAGAGCTATACGAGTACCTGATATACCTGTTAACAGTAATAATAGGATAGTCTCTTACTCTTTTTCTTATCTAGTTTACTACCATTAGGGGAAAAAATGGGATTTGACATATGTTGGGTTCCCAGTACCTGAGAAGACTTTAAAGAGATCATTAAAAATGCTTGAGTAACAATGGTGTTATGAATATAGAGAATTGCAATGTGATGTTGAGCCAGCAATGTGCCCTTGTGGCCAAGAAGGCCAATGGTCTCCTGGGGTGCATTAAAAAGAGTGTGGCTGCAGGTTGAGAGAGGTCATCCTCCCCCTCTGCTCTGCCCTGGGGAGGCCACATCTGGAGCACTGGGTCCAGTTCTGGGCTCCCCAATTCAAGAAGGACAGGGAACTACTGGAGATAGTCCAGCGGAGGCTATGAAGATAATCAAGGGACTGCAGCATCTCTCTGATGGGGAAAGGCTGAGAGACCTGGGACTGTTCAGCCGGAGAAGAGCAGACTGAGGGGGGATCTCATTGAAGCTGAGCAATATCTAAAGCGTGGGTGGCAAGAGGATGGGGCCAGACTCTTCTCAGTGGTGCCCAGGGACAGGACAAGGGGCAACGGGCACCAACTGGAACAGGGGAAATTCCACCTCAACCTGAGGAAAAAATTCTTTCCTGTGAGGGTGCCAGAGCCCTGGAAGAGGCTGCCCAGAGAGGGTGTGGAGTCTCCTTCTCTGGAGATATTCCAAACCCGCCTGGATGAGTTCCTGTCCAACCTGCTCTGGGTGACCCTGCTCTGGCCAGGGAGGTTGGACGAGATGATCTCCAGCAGTCCCTTCCAACTCCCATTCTGTAATTCTGTGTGATTCTGTGAATTTGTGATACCAATATATTACATAGCCCGAAAAATGGTAAGCAATATTATAATAACAGCTTATCTTATAGGCCTTACCCTATCCCTCCATCCCTTCCCCCTGCTTCTGTCCACTTTATTCTGGAAATGAAAGATTCTTATGTTTTAGTAGATATTTGCTGGTCATCCGAAGCATTCCCTGTGATGGTGTGGTAACTCAATGTAAGACACAGGTGAAAAATTAGGTGATGTGAATTCAAGACTGAAGTATTTAACACTTAATAAACTCCAGTAAAGTCTAGATTTGTATCCTGAAAAATCTAGACAGACGAGTCAAATGAGTGCAACAAGAAAGAAGTTTTTGTATCACAGTTGGGAAACATCACAGAGGAGCCATTAATATTCTCCTGTTGCAAAAGGTTTCAGTCTTGAGTTGCAACTCCTTGACTGTACACCATGTATAGCAGGATCTCATCCTGCTTCTAGTCTGACATGAGTTGTATGGCTTTTTCATTTGTGTGAATTGTCTCATTTTCTCACTCCTGTGAATGCAAATGTCTTTAACCACGTTTGGTTGGCTTTCTTTGGCCAGCAGACAGGTACCTGCCCAGCTGCTCTCTCACTCTCCCTCCTCAACAGAACAGGACAGGGAGAGAAAATAAGATGAAAAAGCTTATAGGTCAAGATAGAGACAGGGAGATCACTTATCAATAAGCATCATGGGCAAACCAGATTTGAATTGGGGAAAATAAATTTAATTTATTGCTAATGAAACTAACTGGATGGTGAGAAACAACAACAAAACTAAAACAACTTGCCCCCACCTTCCCCTTTTTCACGGGCTCAACTTCATTCGTTAATTCCCAAGTCTTCTACATCCTCCCTCTCAGAGTGGTGGTGGGGATGCTGTCAGTTCATATCGCTTTGTTTCTGCTGCCCATTCCTCCTCATGCATGGATCCTCCCTGGGGGCTGCAGTCCTTCAGGACAAACCTGTTCCACTGTGACCTCTCCCCATGCTGCAGTTCTTTCAGGGAACAGTCCACCTTGGGGACTGAGGTCAGGCAGAAGTGTCCCTTACAGGTCAGGGTCTGCAGCTATGTGGCTGGACATACATCTGTTCAGCTCGTCCAGCTCTTGCTTGTGACGCTGCTGGGTCATCGACAAATTTCTGGGCCCAGCAAGGCTTGCTTCCACTCTAATAAATACATAAGCTATGTTACTTTAACAATAAGCATAACTCCGAAATGAATTTTGCTCTGCTCCATGTTTGCATTTAAGTACAAGTGGTTGTTATAGGTTTTGCCTGTTTGTCAAAAAAAAAAAAAAAGTACCCTCCAGTTTACTTTCATATTGAGATGATTTGGTTTCTTTCGCAACAGCTGTGAACAATTGCTCCATCATCCTCCTCTGAGCCTCAAGGGCTCCTAGCCTCTGCTTGCCTTTTCAGAGCATTCCTCCAGTGTGTGCTGCATGTGTGTGCATGCATGTGCGTGGGTGGGGGTTTTTTTGATCAACCACACAGGTATACTCCCTAAAGCATATACCTGGAAGTTTACATGAGGAAAGTGCATGAGAAAATTATTACTTTTCAAATATTCTTGCTCTGTCTGAGCATGCAGAGATGCAGTCAAAACCTGACTATGAAAGTCAAAGCTGAAATGGAGTTGAATCTGGCCGGGGATGTCAAAGACAGCAAGAGGACTTCTCGAAGCACAAAGGTGACAAAAGGCAGACTAGGGAGAATGTGGACCCATTGCTGAATGAGATGGGGGACCTGGTGACACAGGATGTGGAAAAGGCTGATGCAGCCTTTACTTTGGTTTTTACTAGCAAGACCAGCCTTCGGGAATCCCAGGCTGTAGAGATCAGGGGGACAGTCTGGAGCAAGGATCAGAAGATCAGGTCAGGGAATACCAGGCATATATAAAAGGGGAGATTTAAATTAGATATTAGGAAGAAATTCTTTACTGTGAGGGTGGTGAGACAGTGGCCCAGGTTGCCCAGAGAAGTTGTGGAGCCCTCTCCCAGGAGGTATTCAAGGCCAGGTTGGAGCAACCTGGTCTAATAGAAGGTGTCTCTGGCTGTGGCAGGGGGGTTGGAACTAAATGATCTTTAAGGTCCCTTCCTACTCTAACCATTCTGATTCTATGATAAGTCCATGAACCCTGATGGGATCCTATTATGAGTGCTGAGGGACCTGGCTGATGTCATTGTGAGGCCATTCTCAATAATCTTTGAATGATCATGGTGATTGGGAGAGATGCCTGAGGACTGGAGGAAAACAAATGTCACTTATGTCTTTGAAAAGGGCAAGAAAGAGGATCCAGAGAACTACAGGCTGGTCAACTTCATCTTGGTCCCTGGGAAGGTGATGGAGCAACTAATCCTGTGAACTGTTTCCAGGCACATAAAGTACATGAATGTGATCATCGGGAGTAGTCAGCATATCTTTGCCAAGGGGAAATCATGCTTCATCAACCTACTAACCTTCTTTGATGAAATGACTGGTTTGGTAGATGGAAGATCAGTTACATATGCCCTTCTTTGCCCTTTCTGCAAGGAAGGTGAATGGTGTCTTGGACTGCATTAGGACAAGTGTTGCCAGCAGGTAAAGGGATATGATCCTTCCCCTCTACTCAGCACTGATGAGGCTGTATCTGGAGAGCTGTGTCCAGTTCTGGGCTCCTCAGTACAAGAAAAATAAGGACATACTGGACAGAGTCCAAAAAATGGACATCAAGATGGTGAAGGGACTGTAACACCTCACAAAAAAAGGAAAGGCTGGAGAGCTGGGACTGTTCAGCCTGCAGAAGAGAAGACTCAGGGAGATCTTATCCATGTATATGAACACGTGATGGGGGGAGTAAAGAAGAAGGAGCCAAGCTCTTTCCAGGGGTGCCCAGTGCCAGGACCAGAGAGGCAATAGGTACCAACTGGAGGTTCAGAGGAGGTTCCCTCTGAACACTAGAAAACACTTTTTTACTGTGAGGGTGACTGAGCACTGGCACAAGTTGCCCAGGGAGGTATTGGAGTGTCCCTCCTCAGAGACATTCAAAAGCGGTCTGGACATGGTCCTGGGTGACTGGCTTTAGATGGCCCTGCTTGTGCAGGGGAGGGTCGGATGAGATGACCTTCCAGAGGTCCCTTCCAACCTTAACCCTTCTGTGATTTGGTGATTTTGTGATGTTGTCTTCCATAGGATCCTCATAAAGAAGCTGATGAATTATGGGCTGGATGAGCAGACAGTGAGGTGGACTGAAAACTGGCTGCATGGTCAGGCCCAGAGCGTTGTGATCCATAGCACAAAGTCCAGTCGGAGGCCAGTAACTAGTGATGTACCCTAGGGGTCAGTACTGGATCCAGTCCTGTTCAACACTTCATTAATTATCTGTAAGATGGGGCTGCAGCAAACTTGCTACAAACACAAAACTGTGAGCAGTGGCTGATGCACCAGAGAGTCATGTTGTTACCCAGAGGAACCTCAACAGACTAGAGAAATGGGCTGACTGGAACCTCATGAAGTTCAACAAGGGGAAGTGCAAAGTCCTGTACCAGGGGAGGGGTAACTCCATCTAGGATGGAGGAATGAAGACTGTGAATTTTTAGTCCAATTAATAGATTAACTGAAAAGCAGATTCCATCCCACTGCTTGTTTTTCAACAAATTTTTCAAGATTGAGGACCTATCATCAAAGCTTAGACATCTGAAAGTTACAGATTCATTGCAAGTTGTTCTTCAATTGATTAATGAGTGAACAGAAATCAAGGACCATCTAGCTAGAAGGAGACTCCATGCTGATGCCCTTTAGCTTGGTGTTGGTAGACAAGGCAGCCTGATCATGGCAGTGTTGTTTCTGCACAGCTTCAAAGCACAAGCATGTGAGTTACTTATTCCTGGTGGCACAGTTTGAGGAGAAGTCATATCTGGTCCATTAAGAACTACATTTCTTCAAGAAAGAAAACTCAAGAGAGGAAAAAAAAGTAGAGAAAGCATTAGCAATGCACAGCTCCAAGCAAATCCCAACCTAACATACTAATTCCTGAAATGTCATGCTAACTCTGACATAAGTTGCAAAGAACCTGACATTACTTCTAATGTCCTAAGAAAATCAAACATCACAAGCACTTTCAGATAGCTATCATTATGTATGAAGTAGTTATCAAGACAACTGGGATGGCAGGGGGAAGTGCCTATGTTTTTCCTTTTTTTATAGAGGCAGTCTAGGACTGGTATTCAGTTATGTATAGATAGGTGTAGAGAAATGTTTTAGGCCCTGTTGAGTCTCCCAGCTGGGCTCTGAATAGCATTCCAGAAGGCTAAGGGATTACCTTAAATTCTGGGTGACATCCACTACCCTGTGTTAAAAGGATAACTTACATTGTCAAGAGTTGCACTATAGATGTGTTTAGGCAATTGAATCCTGTCTCTGTGCTGAATACACATAAGTTTGAAGGTCTCAGTGTGGAGTTTATTCCAAACTTAAATGCTTTTGCTAGCAGGATACACTGGAGATCCTCTGTTTTCTTTTTAGTGTTCACACGTGGTTTAACAGGTCATAAATTGGGACTTTTAAATTGCCAGTGGAGGGTATCAACACATATGGATCAAGTTTCATATATAGGAGAAGTTTGGCACCCATGTTCCCAAGTGTTTCACTATGGTTTAGTTTAGCATGGTGTCATGGTTTAGCCTCAGATGGCCACAAAGAACAATGCGGCCACTCTCTCAGCCCAACACCGCCATTGGGGAAGAATCAGAAGACAAGGGCAAAACTTGTGGGTTGGGACAAAGGCGCAAAGGGAACAGGAAAACAACAACAATAGCACTGAGAGAGAAATGTACAAACAGGATCACTGTACCACTGCTCAACAACCAGACCCGGGGTGCTCCAGCCTGCTCCCGAGGGCGACTTGCTGCCCTCTCCCCTGGCAGCTCCAGGCTACAGACTGGGCATGGCTGACATGGGATGGAATAGCTGTGTCCCTGCCAGAGCCTGGGGAAAATTAACCCTATCCATGACAGAACCAGGACATGTGGTATGAAGAATTTAATACAGCTCTCTATCCATTTATCATGATCCTATTATTTCATGTTCTCATCGTTTTTGCACTATTTTTTTTTTTCCAAAGTGCTATGTGATGCACGTGTTCTATCTTGCACATACGCTATCTGCACCATAGTTTTGGGATGAATATATAGTCTAACTGGAATACTGCTCTTCTGAGTATACTGAAAGACTGGTGTAATACAGAGAGCTCTTTCCCCTGCAATCATAGCGCTACATTTAGGTAAACAGGTACAGTATCCAGTTACAATCTGTGCATCCTGTTTCTGAGGTTTTTAAACTAACTTTTATGCCTAAGCACATGCAAAATTAACTATTTTTGTAAATATAATCTTTTGGTAACAGCTGCGTCCTATACTATTTGTAAAAGAATTGGGATAAAATATTCTGGAAATCTTGAATTTCTCAACTAAATTACTTCCTCTCCTTTTACCTCCTTTCCCCTCCTCTCCCTTCTTCCCTCTCCTCTCCTAGTAATCCATCCTTTTAGGTCTTACCAGTGACATTTAAATCACAGCACTCAGTCTTATCTGTAAGGCCTGCCTGTCAGTCTCAGCTATTTTCAGTGCCATGCATTCCCTCTGGATCCCACTGCTATTGGGATTTTAAGTGTGAAAGGACCACAAAGACCTGGCCCACTATTCACAAATGGCCTCTGTACTTTTCTCAAGCATAAAACCCATCAACTTTCATCCTGGTCTCTCAGGGCTCATGTGCCTAGCCTGTACCTCATCTCTTGTCATCCCATGCCTATATTCCCTTTCATGGGTCTATCTACTCTCTGGCTCTCATACCCTTGGTCTACCTTGTAGCTGTCATCTACGCTATTTGTCCCTTCAGTTGCTGGGTCTCTGATGATCCTCAGTCTCTCCAGTAGCCCACTTATATGTGGTCTATCTTTCCTCTCTTCATTTTCCCATGCTTTTCCTCCCACATCCACCTTGATGCCTTTACTCCACCTGTGGCTCTTTCCCTAAACAGCCTTGTACAGACCCCACATTTTCTTGGTCATTATCCAAATATCTCCCCATGCACATGTACCCATAATATTTTCTATACCCCTTTATGCAGTAGTTCTCCTTAGTTTGTATACCACTTGGGAGACAGTTCCACATGTTGAATCACCTTTGATGGTCTTTGGGTGGCTGAGTCAGATGAATCAGGTTGGTTGTACTCCCCATCTCATCATTGTTCCTCTCATCACTAAGTGAGTAACTATTAGCCAGCGATCCTAAGACAAAACAGCCTACTGCCATGCAGTAACAGATTTTCATGAATCCTTTTACAAAATCCTGACTTCAGTAAAATAATCACTCCTAGTGGGATTGGGGAGAGAATTGGAAAGGTGCAGAAAACTGCAGAAATTTTTAGGTTGAGATAAAGACAATTTAATAAGGAAAAAAAAAAACAACAAAAAGAACAACACAAAGAAAAACAAAATCAAGATAAGAGAGCTGGGCAATATTCAAACATTGCTTTCTCCAAGCTCAGGATCAGTGCATTCCCAGGAGCAAGAAATCAAGCAAGGGAAGCAGGAGACCTGAGTGGTTGAGCAGGGACCTGCTGAAAAAACTAAAGAGGAAGAAGGAAGTTTACACCGAGTGGAAGAAGGGACTGACCACTTGGGAGGATTACAGAGATGCTGTTAGACTACGTAGGGAAGAAACAAGGAAAGGCAAGGCCTCCTTGGAATTAAAATTGGCAAGAGATGTCAAAGTCAACAAGAAGGTGTTTTTCAATTATATTGGAGGCAAAAGGAAAACTAAAGAAAATGTGGGCCCACTGTTGAATGAGTCGGGTGCCATGGTAACAGAGGATGCAGGGAAGGCTGAGTTGCTGAATGCCTTCTTTGCCTCAGTCTTTACTGCTCAGGTAACCCCCCAGGAGCCATGGACTTTGGAGGAATCAGAGGAAGTCTGGACAAAGGAAGATCTTCCCTTGGTGGAGGAGGACCAAGTTAGAGATCAGTTAAGAAGGCTGGATATCCACAAGTTCATGGGTCCAGATGGGATACACCCGAGAGTGCTGAGGGAGCTGGCAGAAGTCATTGCAGGACCACTCTCCATCATCTTTGAGAGGTCCTGGAGAACAGGTGAGGTGCCCGAGGACTGGAGAAAAGCCA
>KZ507564.1:65366-82826 GCA_002844005.1 Limosa lapponica baueri
CACTGCTGGCTCATGTTGAGCTTCTCATCCATAAGCACTCCCAAGTCCTTCTCCTCAGGGCTGCTTTCCAGCTTTCCAGATGGCAAATATATGAACTGATTTGTGTTACAAGAACTTTCTGTACTGATAGTTCCACACTTGAACTAAATTAAGTCATGTCTTATGCTGTTTGAAAACCAGGAGTTTCTTTTTCATTTTCAACAACTCTCTTTCAGAGTCTTATTTTTTAGAATATAAACAAGGGGGTTTAACATGGGTGTTAAGATGCTGTATTGGATTGACTTTGGTCTATCAAAGCCTGTAAAAGTTGACGAAAATCTGAGTGCAGCACAAGTTCAGTAACAGTGGAAGTTTGCAGCTGAAATGACTTAGTGTATTGGGTTCACAGATGCTTAAGCTGAAAAGAGGAATAGTGTTTACAAGAGCATATAAAAATCCCATTACCCACACCCCAGATACTAGTTGGATACAGCCTTGTGTAATGAAAAGGGTTGCATATCATCATAAGCATATTGGTGATATAACCATATGTGTATGGGTCATAATCCATTGCTGAGAGCATAAAAACGTCTGCACAAGCTAACAGAAAAAAAAAAAAAGTATCAAATTATACAATGGCATTGGGAGAAATGTTTTTCTCCTTTTCCAGGAAGTTCTTCAGCATTTTTGGAACAGGCAGTTTGGAGTAACAGACATCAGCAAAAGCTAGATGACCCAGAAATGTATGCAGGACTGAAGCTGAGGATACACTTTTATTACCTGAACAATAAGTGTATTCCAAATCGGTGTCATTAGATAAAAAAATAAAGCCACCAGAAATTGTGAAATCTGGAAGCTAGGATCATGGAAAGTCCCAACAGAAGAAACTCAGACACCACATTTTGATTTTGCATTAACATTTTGTCAGCAGCCAGGAGACTGCAAAACAAACAAACAAACAAACAAAATGTAAATTTGTGAAAACAAAAGATAAAACTGGAGGAAAACAGGGAAGTGTACCAGGCAGGAATTTCCTGTAGGGTGAGGAGTGTAGAGGTACCACTGTACAAATCACTGATTAGAAGTTGCTGACACAACTGTGTGTTTTGTCTGGTCACGTGAGCTCAAGAAAGGTAATTCAGTATAGGCCCTCCAGAGGAGAAGTGCTGGTTAAATAGAGATCTCAGTCTAGCAAATCTCTGCTCTCAGTCTCTTGTCTACTAGCCTGATGGGAAGGTAATTTTATAATGTTCAGTTTCATCTCCTCTAAAATGACAAATGTCAGAATTGTCTCCCCAGCTCTATATATACTTGATAGAGTTGTTTACACAATTTTTACTTATCATTCCCAGATAACGCAAAAGGGGCAAATGGAATCACTTGCAGATTGAAAAATAACACATAAGCATAACACAGCAAGGAGGACCTAGAATGCATCACCTCCCACATTTCTCCTTCTCATGAATGATGGCTGTACAGCCATTTATGCTACTGAAGGTCCATGAATAATATCTTAACTCAGCCCAAGCAGTTTTTCCTCTTCTTCTTTGTTGCAGTTGTGCACCAGGCTACCCTTGCTGACACCAATGTGCTTGCTCATGATTTATAACTTCTTATTTATTGTTTTTATAGAGGCATTTGTGGTTGCCCCTAAATAGATGTTTTGAGGTTTCCAGAGAAATATACTTTCAGGTGTTTATATGCAGAAGATTAGGGGGTTTTTTTGGCTTGGTGAATAAAAGAGTCCCAGCAAGGAGTAGTGGGAGGTTCTGATCTAGTTAGAACAGATTTAAACAACGAGTACAATAAAAACAAAATAGTGGAGAAAGGATATTCGATAAAATCAAAACATTTTTTGAACTCAGCATTAATGTTTTAATTTTATTTTTATATTTTAGCATTATTAGAGTATTTTCTGTATATTTTTTCCCTTCAATGAAAGTAATTTTCAGAATAATAGAAAAAAGGCCTTTCATGAAGCAGAAGTATGTTCATTTTGAAAATGAATCATAGAATCATAGAATATCCCAAGTCAGAAGGAAGCCATAAGGATCATTAAGTCCAACTCCCTACTCCTTGCAGGACTACCTAAAACTGTACCACATGTCCAGACGCCCCCTGAACTCTGACAGGCTTGGTGACATGACCATTTCCTGGGGGACCCAGTTCCAGTGCCTGATCACCCTCTCAGTGAAGAACTTTTTCCTATTGTCCAATCTGAATTTCCCCCGACACAGCTTCATTCCATCTCCTCATATCCTGTTGCTGGTCACCAGAGAGAGATCAGTGCCTCCCCATTCCGCTGCCCCCCTTGAGGAAGTTGTAGACTGCCATGAGGTCACCCCTCAGCCTTCTATCTCCAAGCTGAACAAACCAAGTGACCTCAGCTGCTCCTCCAAAGTCTTGCCTTGGAGAGCTTTCACCATCTCAGTCACTCTCCTCTGGACATACTGTAACAGTTTGGTGTCCTTCCTCTATTGACGCACCCAAAACTGCACACAGCGCCTGTGATGGGGCTGCACCAGTGCAGTGTCGAGTGGGACAATCACCTCCCTCGACTGGCGAGCGATATTGTGCTTGATGCACCCCAGGACATGTTTGGCCCCTTTGGCTGCTAGGGCACCCTGTTGACTCCTGTTCAACTTGCCATCAACCCAGATCCCCAGATCTCTTTTCACGGGGCTGCTTTCCAGCCTCTTGTCCCCCAGTTTGTACGTGTACCCAGATTAACCCTGTCCCAGGTGAAGAATGGGGCACTTGCTCTCATTACATTTCATATGGTTGATGATTGCCCAGCTCTCTAGTTTATCCAGATTTCTCTGTAAGGCCACTCTAGCCTCGAGAGAGTCCACAGCTCCTCTTTAGTATCAATGAATGACCTAAATATTTACCTGGAAAAAAAGCTAGGATGAAATACCTAGTTTTTCTAATATCATTTAGGCAGAAGGAGACAAACAAATAGTTGCCTCATTTGCTCACATTTGCATATTTATTTATCCTGATATATTTGTCTCCCTCTTTACAACTCCATACTTTTTTAGTGATTTTACTACTTATATAAAAAAAAATCTCAGCCCTTTCTCCAAGAAGTAGGCATTAAGACAGGAATAAATAATGCAAATTGTCTAATTTGTTATTAAAATAACCACATCATGACTGACTTTGAAAATCTAGAATGCAGAAATTCACCTCTTACCTAGTACGGATTTATTTGTAACTAGTGGCGAGAAATATGTATTTTCTTGGCATTCAACTCATGGATGAGATAAATCTCATGATAAAATGAGATAGACATTACTGTTTCTCAGTAATGACTACAGTCAACAATTAATTAAAATATAAATGGCTACTTGTTAAGTATTTTAATTTGAACACATGAATACCTCCAAAGGCAGAATGATTTTATTAGCTCAGTAAGAAAAAGATAACAGTAGTTAAAGGGTAACAATGCCAAAAATTAAAACTCACTCATCAGTTGCTGGTCAATTCTAGTACAAGGCTGATGTCCCTTCTACAGACTCCAAATAGCATCAGCTTCTTAGGTTAGCTGTGAAGGGCCAGTGACTTAATGAAGCTTCAAACAAGAAAATCACCTGAGAGAAAAGCAATGGTGTGGAATTCTTGAAACACTTGATCTGCTGATCGTGTTTAAAGAGATGAAGTCCCTCTCCCTGACTAACTGTTCATGCTCTCTTAGGTAGTTCCTGGATTTGGAGTACAGAGTCTGAGACTGTTGCTGCTGGGTGATTCTCTTTGTTCTATAGCAACGCTTTTTCAGCACTGTAATTCTCTAAGAAATGTAAGAGTTTCAGCTTTATATTGCTGCTCAGGTAAGGTCTGAGGTTAAGATATGCACTTTAGCTGGTTGTGTAGGAAGGCTTCACCTGCAGTCAAAAGAAAGATGTGCCTTCATAGGCAATTTAATCTAAAGTATCTTAGACATTCATATTAGGCTGAAGTGTGCAGCTCCAGAGAGGTAAGAAAGAGATTGGTGCCTATTGGTGAAGGGAACTCAGCTATAGGGTTCTGTTAGTCCTAAAGGTAGGAATCTAAATCCAAGTCTTGCTTTACAGTCAGTGGAGAGAATGTACATACAGGTTATGCCTCTGAGATAAGAGATAAGAAAGAGGTCACTACAGCATTTAGGTCTTGGGAAGGTAGGTCAGGTTGGTAGGCAACTTAACTCCAGGACACAGAGAGACAAAGGTATGTATTATCTATAATTTCTATATGCACATCCTGCAGAAGGACATCTGGAAAGTAACTAAATGTCGCAGGATATTTTTATCCTTTAAATGTCAAAGGTTAGATTAAAAAGAAAAAGGACAAATATAAAAGGGCAATTTTACAATTCCTGGCATGTTGGGTGTCCGGCGTGAGGTTTTAGTAGTGGGGAACTGCAGTTCATGGAAAGCCCACTCTACAGCAGATTTACCTAGGCCATTTCCACTTGTCCTATCATTTGTTACTTGGGAGAAGAGACCAAACCCTATTTCACTACAACCTCCTTTCAGAGAGTTGTAGAGAGCAATAAGGTCTCCCTTCAGCCTCTGAACAACCCCAGCTCCCTCAGCTGCTCCTTACAAGACTTGTTCTCTAGACCCTTCACCAGCTTTGTTGCTTTTCTTTGGATGCGCTCCAACACCTCAGTGTCTTTCTTGCAGTGAGGGGGCCAAAACTGAACACAGTACTTGACGTGTGGCCTCACCGCTGCTGAGAAAAGGGAGACAATCACTGCCCCAGTCCCATTGGCCACACTCTTCCTGATACAGGCCCGGATGCTGTTGGCCTTCTTGGCCACCTGGGCACACTGCTGGCTCATTCAGCCAGCATATCCCCAGGTCTTTTTCTGCTGGGCACCTTTTCAGCCACTCTTACTCAAACCTGTATTGTTCATGGGATTGCTGTGACCCAAGTGCAGGACCCGGCACTTGGTCTTGCTGAACCTCACACCATTGGCCTCAGCCCATTGATTCAACCTATCCAGACTTTTGGGTCCAGCCACTCAGCCAGTTTTTTACCCACCAAAGTCCTGCTGGCAGCTAGTTACTAGAGGTATTTCTCAGGGATCATATTGCTAGGAGTGCAATGGATTGCAGTTGCCTTCCCCCAGCGACTCTAGTTTAAAGCCCTCTTCACCAGCTTGGCAAGCCTCTGACCAAAGATGTTCTTCCCCTTTCTCTGATAAGTGGACCCCATCGGACCCCAGTAGACCAGGTTTCTTAAAACGAGTCCCATGGTCTAAGTAGCCAAACACCTGGCTGTGACACCAGTCCTGTAGCCATTTGTTGATTTGCCAGCTTTGATTGGCCATAACAACTCCCTTCTCTTTGGCCAGGAGGATTGATGAAAAAACTACCTGCACCCCAGAGTCCCCGACCACTGCTCCCAAAGCTCTATAATCCCTCTTGATAGTCCTCAGGCTGCTCCTGGCTGTATCACTGGTGCCCACATGAAATAACAGCAGTAAGAGGACTGTACAAGGCTTGGTAATCTCTCTGTGACATCCCTGATATGATCCCCTGGTAAGTAGCACACCTCCCTAGATAGTGCATCAGGCCAGCAAATGGGTGCCTCCATACCTCTCAGAAGAGAGTTGCCTACCACTGTCGCCTGTCACCTTTTCTTATTTGTGCTGGTTGTTATAGCGGGAGCAGATCAAGTTGCCTTACCCAACTCCAGCAACTCTCCTGATGTAGTGAGTCTTCCCTCTTCACTCTGCAGAGCGGCAAAGAGGTTGTGCAAGGGCATCTGGGGCTTTGGAGTAAGTCTTTTCCTCCTGCTGGTCCTTGCCGTCACAAGTTCCCGGTCTTCCCTGTTATTGCCCCCCTCACTTCTGTTTTTTATAGGCAGGGGGTGGTCTCAGTTGCCCAGGCCTCATCAGCACCTCCTACGAGAACAGTTACTCGAGGTATTTCTCAGGGATCAGTGCTGTGGCTACTACAGTTTAAGTTCTTCACTAATAACCTGAATGATGGAATAGAGTGTGCTCTCAGTATATTTACTGATGCTTCCAAACTGGAGGGTAGAGCCTGTCTTCTGGAGGACATTGACAGACCAGAAAAACAGTCTGACTGGAACCTCCTGCAGTTCAACAAAAGCAAATGAAAACTGGTACATATGGGCAAAGAGGAATAATCCCACACCATAGGGTAGGCCAGAAGATGACTGGATAGAAAGCAGCTTTGCAGAAAAGGCAACTCTTCGGGGTTAGGTGGACAAGATGTGAAATGTGTTCAAGCATCGTGCCCTTGCTGCAAGGAATCCAAATGCATCTTGGGCTGCATTGGCAAGAGCAGGCAGCCGGTGGAAGGGAGAAATCCTTCCCCTCTCTTTGCAATTCTGAGATCACCTCTGGAAGAAGGCGCCCAACGTTGGACTGCCAGTATCGGAAATATATTGCCCAGTGGAGCGAGTCCAGCGGAGGAACAGAGGGACACCAGGGTGATTAATGGTCTGACACACCCTGAGGACAAGGATGTGCTGGGGGACTGGGTTTCTTCACCTTGTCCCTTCCTAGGGGAAGTAGATTGTGTTGCTGTCTGCAACTACTTAGTGCGGGGGTGGATTCTCTTAGAGAAAATGGGGTCAAATATTTCTCAGAGGAGCATGGTGATAAGATGTGAGGTGATGGGTGAAGTTCAGAATATGGGAAATTTGGATTAGATTCTAGGGAATACTTTTTCACCTTTAGGGTGTTCAGACTTGGAACAGGCTTGTTGAAATCTTTAACGAACAAGACCCTATGTGGTTGGCCTTGTGTGGAGTGAGGAAAGGACCAGAGACTGCAGAGGTGTCTTCCAACCTACATTATTCTGTCTGTCTACAAAACCATGCTGCACACACTGGGTTTTGAAACCCAAGATCATCCTGGAGCTGAGCTGCCAAGAGCTTTATAGAGGAAATAATAAGCCCACCTTCCTAGAAAAAGGCATCTGTGTGATTCAAAAGTTGCTGTGGGATTTGCACACTGACGTCTGAACTGCATGGACTAGAATTGAAGGTGTTACTTCTGTGAGCAGTTGTGGAAATTTTTCCAGAGGATTAAAAATGAAGTTTGAGATGCAAATTTGGGATGTTTGTGACTACAAAGAGGCCAGAACCTCCTCCTTATCTGTGAAATACCTCCCCCCCCCAAAAAAAACCCCATCAGAAATCCTGAGTCATCACAATGGATGGTTGGTTCACATTCTTGGTTTCACAAATTGTAATATTTGAAAGAGATTTGGGAAACATTGCCCAAACACTGCTCCAGTTCAGATGAAGCTGCACAACTCATGCCTCTATTGCCAGGAGAACTTTCAGCCCTAAATGCTGTGCACTGCGATAGAGATATTTGTGTTTGATTTTTTTTTTTTTTTTTGGGGGGGGGGAGGGTGGAGAGAGGGTGTTTGTTTGGTTTTAGATTAGGTTTTAGATTTTTTGGTTTGTTTTTTTTGTTTGTTGTTAGCTAGTCTCTGTGGGCTGCTTCACTTTTTGTCTTCTGTTTTGCAGGTGGCTCATCTACGTATTCTGTTGAGGGAACTGCTTGTTGCTCTGCAACTCACTGTTGAATCACAAATCTCATCTCAGGAGACTGATCAAAGCAATAGGAAATTTACCTCCCGCCTGATGTTGTTGATCTTCTGCACATTCTGGACGTGATAAAAAGAGGTTTTTCTCCCTCTAACTAGGTTATCAGAGATTTCTGGTACAGTTTGCAAAGCTTCCTCCTTGCATCCTAGCTGAATAACTACAAGCCCCTGAGAACTTGTGGTAGTCAGCTGCAGTATTAATCTCTCAGCTAGAAGAATGCCAAGCAGATATGCAAGAAAAAAGGAGAACAGAAATCCTCAGTTTTTTACCTCCACAAAATAGATTGGTTTGGTCCTCAGCTTTGCTTTCTGGCTCACTACCAGGGGGCCCTACTACAATGGGAAAAATGCTAATTGGTTGCGCGGTGAGGTGTGTGCAGAATTATCTTTTTTTATTATATTGTAATTTATACAGTTGGAAAACCAGGCAAAGTCTTTTCTTGGCATTTGTATTTAAGCAAGAGTCCTAAAATAAATAAAAAAAAAAATAAAAGAAGATTGGGAGAACTATTTTCCTTTGACTGGATGTGGAAATCAGGTAATTGGAGAAAATAGCAGTCAGCATCAGTGAAGCAGAAGGGAAGTGTGAGAAAGAGAAGGAATAGGGGAAAGGTATTTGATCAGATGACATATGATCAGAACTGAAACATGAATGTGGAGAAGCAGCAATGTTTTACATTTTACGTATTCTGTGGTTATGCATAGATGGAAAGTTTTATTTTAATATTTTCCCCTCTGTAATAGACAGAACGTAGGAGAAGACTCCAGTTAAGTTCTTTGTATTAAAATAGCATAGAAAGTAATGAGTTTTGCAATGCTGTTACTCCTCACAACCATGGAACCTTGACATCTTGCCTTTGCTTCTTATTGTTCCAGCAATGCTGAACCAGACAGAGACTAGTGAGTTCATCCTTTTGGGCCTCACCGACATCCAGGAGCTGCAGTACTTTTTCTTTATTGCCTTTCTGCTACTCTACTTGACCAGTCTTCTGGGAAATGGTGCCATTGTCACCATGGTGATATTTGAGCCCCGACTCCACACACCGATGTACTTCTTCCTTGGCAACCTGTCCTGCCTGGATATTTTATACTCTACAGTCACTGTTCCCAAGATGCTGACTGGCTTTCTCTTTGGGCATCAGCCCATCTCTTTTGGAGGGTGCTTGGCCCAGCTCCACTTCTTTCACTTCCTGGGCAGTACTGAGGCTGTGCTCCTGGCCACCATGGCCTATGACCGCTATGTGGCCATTTGCAATCCTTTGCGCTACGCCCTTATCATGAGCCCACGGACTTGTCTACTGCTGGCAGTGGCATGCTGGTCCATTGGGTTTGTACATGCCACGATGCACTCAGTCATGACCTCCCAACTGAGTTTCTGTGGCCACAATCACATTCGCCACTTCTTCTGTGACATCAAGCCACTGTTGAATTTGGCTTGCAGTACTACCAGCCTCAACATGACCCTCCTCAACGTTGTCACCACATCTATTGCTCTAGGCCCCTTCGTTCTCATAGTCTTCTCCTACCTCTACATCATCTCCTTTCTCTTCCAGAAAGTCCGGTCCGAGGAAGGAAGATGGAAGCCCTTCTCCACCTGTGCTTCCCACCTCACCATTGTGGCACTGCTGTACATACCGGTGTTCTGCAATTATACACCACCCTCCTCAGGAAGCTTTCCTAAAAGGGATGTGCAAGCGTCTCTCATGTACAGCACTGTCACCCCAGCTCTGAACCCCTTGATCTACACTCTTAGGAATCAGGAGATGAGATGTGCCCTGAAAAAAATGTTGGGGAGAAAATTTTTTCCTGGAGGAAAGTGACTATAACAAGGACAAGTCTCAGAATATGGTCACTCCACCTCTCATATTTGTAAGGAAGAGGTCAAAAAGCCACTATATTGCAAGAGACTGAAAAACTACTGATTATCGCATGTAGTTTAACACATTAGGAATTAATGGCATAGATCTAAATTAAGGGAGATATTCAAGGACTTGATGCTTCTTCCATCATTTTTAGATGTTTTATGGTACCCTATCTGATATCCAGCTTCCAATACAGAAGCATGTGTGTCTCTTGCAGGATTTGAGACATACCTGACCTGTCCTGGACAATCCAAGGTATTAAATGATTACTTGATGGCTATGTTTAGGCAGCTGCCATTCAGACTTCCTGTACAGCTGAAGACAGCTAGCATGTGTTACATTTATGGCGTGCTACACCTCTATTGGGTTTAGCAGCGTGGCTTATCTTGCCTAGCTTTATATACTAAAATGTCTTTATGTTTCTTGCTACTTTTCCAGAATCACATTATGGTCAATGATGAGACACTTGCTTTGCGTTTACATAGACCACTATAGACGTGTTAAATAACCTCAAGTACGCTACCCAGACTTTGCCAGTGGACCCAGAACAGAACAGGTCTGTTGCAGGTCGTTTGCCATACTTCATGTCTGTGAAGCATGGACATTTCTAAAACCACTAGATACATACCTATGTTTAGGCGCTAAATCCCAGTTTTAATGTGGAGTGCAGTGATTTATAAGTGTTTCATTTTTAGGTGCTGTGGTTCTTTACACAGACATTCACCCCCTTCAGTCTTAGCCTGCACTGCAGTTCCATGTTGAGCAAGATGAAAAACGTTTGACATTCTCAGACCCTAGACGCACTGTGTCTGCCTTTTGGATTGCTGAGAACAGAATAAAGGGGTACTCCCAACAGTCTGCAGAGTGGCCTAGGTGCAGAGAACAGAGGGCAAACTCCTGGATACAGGTATGATTTCTGGAGATGATACCTTGACCCAGTTGGCCACAGATTTGAGAAAGATGTTGTCCTTTCCAGCTTGGCAATTCAGATCCATGCAATAAGATTAAGCATCTGACAGTGACACACTTCAAACTGTGCTCACTATAGCAGCACAACTGTGATTTGATTGCCTAAGAAACGGCATCTATGGGCATCATATAAGAAACTTGTGCGTTCTCCACCTGATGCTCCAGTAATTCACAAGAATCCATTTTAGTTCTGTTTCATATGTGTGAATCCAGTGGAACATGCAAGGTATCAACATAAGATGTGAAAAGACTCCTGGATGTTGGCAACAGAGGCTAAAGGGGTCCAGACTTAGATGTCCCCATGTCAGCTAAGCCGGGACCAACCGTTAACCTAACACTGCCAACTCCACCACTAAACCATGTGCCTCAGTACCACATCTACACATCTTTTAAATACCTCCAAGGGCAGTGACTCAAGCACTTCCCTGGGCAGCCTCTTCCAATGTTTGATATCCCTTTAAGTGAAGAAATTTTTCCTACTGTCCAATCTAAGCCTCCCCTGGTGCAACTTGTGGCCATTTCCTCTTGTCCTATCACTTGTTACCTGGGAGAAGAGACTGACTCCCTCACTACACCCTCCTTTCAGGTAGTTGTAGAGAGTAATAAGGTCTCCCCTTAGCCTGCTTTTCTCCAGACTAAACAACCCCAGTTCCCTCAGCTGCTCCTCATAGGACTTGTTGTCCAGACGCCTCACCAGCTTTGTTGCCCTTCTCTGGACATGCTCCAGCACCTCAATGTCTTTCCTGTATTGAGGGGCCCAAAACCGGACACAGCACTTGAGGTGGGACCTCACCAGTGCCGAGTACAGGGGAACGATCATTGCCCTAGTCCTACTCACCACACGGTCATTCACTCACTGCCTCCCTCAGTGGCAGGATGGGGGGAGAATTAGAAGAAAAAGACAGAAATCATGGGTTGAGATAAAGGCAGTTTAACAGAACTGCAAAGGAAGGAGGAAAACAAGAGCAATAATACTGATAAAGGAATATACAAAACATGATTAATGTACCACCACTCACCAACTGGAACCCGGAAAAGCCCCATTCCACTCCCAAGAGGCAATTCCCCGCCACCTCTAACTCCCCAAGTTACATACTGGAGCATGACATCTCATGGTATCGCATACCCCTTTGGCTAGTTTGGGATGACTGACTAAGGTCATTCAGACTGCGCTCCAGTGAAAATGATCCCTATCCCAGATGGATCCAGGACAGTCCCAGCTGTGTCCTGTCCCAGCTCTTTGTGAAAAATAACCCTATCCCTGCTGGAACCAGGACATTATCCACCCCCTATTCTATACCACCTACGTCATACCCAGATCTTACACTTTCCAATTAACTACCACCACTTTTCCCTGTCCTTGATAAATGTATACATCTATGCATACAGATATTATTCCCATAGTCTATGGGCCATCCCTCTAAAATGTCCGTTGAGCTAACTTAATTCATGACTTTGGGATCCATCTGTTAGAACAGTCTCTGAGGACAGGCAAGATCGTGTATGTTGCTGGACTGTTGTGTGCTGTATTTGGAGCTCGCAGCTGATGTGTCTGGTGCAGCCCATGCCCACAGTCTGCAGGTTGAAGATGTCGATCTTGAGGAAGTTGCTGGGCACCAGTTGTTGAAGCCAGTTCTGGTCCCATCACCACTGCACTTTATTCTATTTCATCAAAGTTCATCTGTCATTAGTTTGGGTGATTTTTACTGTAGTACTACTGGTATGGCATATAGCAAATGTAGCAGTGATGACATACATTGGCAGCGTCATTAAGCCATTAACATAATACATTTTGTTTTATTGGCTATTCTCACCCAAAACCAAAGCCCCAAACCCATCAGACCTCCCCATCCTTCAGCATCATCCATCAAGTGCACCCAGGTCCTTGTGCAAAAGCAATCCCACGTATAGGTCTGCCTTTGCCTGAGGACTAACCCAGAGTGTCTTCCCTAATATATTCTTTATGGGGAGTTTTCCCCTTTCCACAGTACGCGGAAGTTTTGATTGGGCATGGCCAGCTCGATTGGTAGATCCCCCAATGTTAACTAACCAGGTAGCTTTTGCTAAATGTGTAACCCAACGTTTTAAGATCCCACCACCCATTGCCTCTCAGTGTAGTTTTTAGCAGTCCATTGTATTGTTCGATCTTCCTGGAGGCTGGTGCATGATAGTGTATATGATATACCCCCGGCCGAGTGCCGGGTCCTGCACCTGGGTCACAACAACCCCATGCAGTGGTACAAGCTTGGGGAAGAGTGGCTGGAGAGCTGCCTGGCAGAAAAGGACCTGGGCGTGTTGGTCGACTGTCGGCTGAACATGAGCCAGCAGTGTGCCCAGGTGGCCAAGAAAGCCAACAGCATCCTGGCCTGGATCAGGAACAGCGTGGTGAGTAGGACTCGGGAGGTGATCGTCCCCCTGTACTGGGCACTGGTGAGGCCCCACCTCAAGTACTGTGTCCAGTTTTGGGCCCCTTACCACATAAAAGACATTTGAGGTGCTGGAGCGGGTCCAGAGAAGGGCAACGAAGCTGGTGAGGGGTCTGGACAATAATTCTTATGAGCAGAGGCTGAGGGAGCTGGGGTTAGAGGTCCAGTTTAGATGGATTAGAGGTCCAGGCTTAGATGTCCCCATGTGCACCCTCCCTGAGCACCAACATGTTCCTTCCAGCACTCTTGGCCACTAAGAACAACTGCCCCTGAGTCAGACAGAAGACTTGACAAGCTTTTTTAATACACTTGGAAGTAATGATATGTTGGGGCATAATGTTTTATAACAAGATATTTAGGAAGACAAAAGACTTCAATTTCAATACTGTCTCTATCGTCTCTATTGCAATGCACGGTGAATCAGAGAGAACAGTAATGAAGCTAACTTCAGCACTGAGGCCTGCAGTTCATGAATAGATGCACTTTTTTTTAGCTAGAAAGTTGTGAAGGAAGTGTTTGTCTCCTTGCAAGAGACAGCCTGGTGTTCAGCTCTGCACTGGTGCTGGGAAAGGTTATACGTGTGCTTTCTTTGTGGATCAAACTAAAGAGAGATCTCTGCTACCGACTCAGTTGGTGCAGACTGTCTTTTGCCCAATAAATGACAACTTACACCTTGTGGAATAAACTGCCCATGACCACATGGCATACTGTTTATGTTATATCCTCTTTGGATTGAGTGTGTAGCCATCTAGCATTACTCCAAAAATGCAGATATTCTTGTTCAATGTTTTCAACTCAAAAAAGGGTTTTGTGGCATCTTAGCAAGTTGTGGTGATTCTTATTTTTTATTAATATTTTGCCCAGTATCTTTGTTCTGTGAACCTGGAGGTATCAGGAAGAAATGAAAAGGGTGAATAAGAAAATGAGAAATTCAAATAATTTATTTCAGCTTGAGAAGAAAAAATTAAGTAGTGACACAGAAATTCTTGTTCCTGGATATTCATCACTGGTGGCTGACTTCTTTAATGTTCCTTTATAAAACACCATTGAAATATTTCAGAAGTTCATGAACTGGGTTTACATGCCAGCTAACATGACTTTATCCTAGATTAAATCCAGGATTTTCCTTAAATCATCCATAAACAGACCCTTGCTTGCTGTGTTCTCTTCCAACTACTTGACACATCTGTCTTCAGATGGGATGACTCATTATCAAGAGCTGCCCAAATCTGTCGTTAATCGCAGAATACTGAACTGACTAGATGTTAGACACCAGATGCTAAGAAAGAAGGAGCCTGTCAAAGGGTGTCTAGAGCACTGACTCAGATGTAGTGGTTCTCATGTGGACACCTGAATTCCACCCTTGCTTCTTCACTTAGGGCAATATTGTTATGAACTTCTATTATCTTAGGCAATCTGAATAATCACATCGAAGTAAGTGTGAAAAGAAAATTTTCAGGAAAGAATAGTAATGAGAAGAAAGGATAAAAAAAAAATATTCTGTTTCTGTCTTTCTGTTGCAATCCCTGCCCCGCCCCCCCCCCTCTCTTTTCTGGGCTCTCACATTACTTTTTTCTTTCTTATACCTTCTCTCTCTTTCCCTCCTTTTTATCTGTCATCCACTGCAATTTTTAGGCTTATGTCTTGCAGTCTAGCTTTTTAACATCTCTAAGTAGCATAATTTCGAACTGTAAGAAAAGAGAACCACCATTGCCCTTCCCCAGATCTCCAGGATATCGTTTAAAAAAACAAATGCACATTTTCGTAAGTCACTTTTTCAAGTAAGAGACTATAAAGTGTCAGTGACTTCATTACAAAGCCAAAGGAAACATTGGCTCTAAGGAACCGTGAAAATTCAAACTCCTGGGAGGGAATAAAAAGCAGCAGCATAGCACAGACCCTAGACTCAGGACAGCAGACTTCAGTATACTCAGGAAACAGGATTGGCTGAACGGGGGACACATGGTGGAGCTCCGATGCAAAAAGGCAGCATACAGGAGATGGAAACAAAGCAGGGATTTAGAAACTACAAAGCAGGGATTGAGAAGCACTTTCCAGGGATGTAGGCATTGGGTTAGGAAAGCCAAAGCTCAGACCAGCAAAGGACATCAAGGGCAACAAGAAGAGCTTCTGCTGCTATATTAGTATTCGAAGGTTGAACAAGGAAAATGGGTCCCTGTTGCTGAATGACACAGGCGAGTGACAGTAGACACAGGTAAAGCAGAGATACTAATGCCTTCTCTGTCTCAGTCTTCACCAACAAGGTACGCTCCTGTCAAATATGCAGATGACTCCACTTGCAAAACACCAGCTGATATAGGCAGGGGTGCCATCCAGAGGCACCTGGACAGGCCAGAAGAATGGGTCAAGAGGAAACTCCTGAAGTTCAAGAAAGACAAATACAAAGTCCCACCTCTAGGAGGGAAGAAGACCTTGCAGCATTATGAGCCTGGGACTGATGGGCTGAGGAACAGCTTGGCTTGAAAGACCCTGGGAGATTTTCAAGACCTGTCAGAATAAAGCTCTGAGCCACCTGGTCTGACCTCATAGCTGAGTCTACTTCAAGTGGGAGGTTGTAGTAGAGACCTCCTGAGGTTTCTTCCAACCTGAATTATCCTATGATCCTAAAGAAGTGCATATGATATTTCCACTAGGCCAGTTTTAACAGCCTCCTTGTAATTCTGTGGGAAAAAAAAGTTGTTGTTTTCATCTGCTACGTAAAGGCAAAATACAGGTGAAAACAAACACAATACATTATTTATTTCACTAATTTTATTAGCTTGTTGATAAATTCATACTATAATAAAATAAATATATCTAGATGGTGATTTTTAAAATGCTAGTTGCTTTTTTTGTCTTATTATCCTAATTTTTAAAAATGAGAATTGTCATTATGATTCTTGTGAGTTCATCAGGGTGAAAATAAATTCACTGGAAAATTTTTTCTGCCTATTAAAAAAAAAGCAACCCTGAACATCACTGAAGCAATTTCCATTAAAATCTCTCACCAGATTACAGACTTGGATCTAAAAAGCATATCAGACTTTAAGCATCTTTTACACCTAATTTTTGATCCATTAAATATACTTTACGAGATGAATTTTCTCCTCATTAATTGTAGAGCATGATTCCTGGATGATCAGCTTAGATTTTAGACGATTGCACTCTTCAGATCAAATGAATTCCTGCTTAAAAGGGTTCAAGAACAATAGGTGTTGTAGCAGCTGCAGCCATTTTGCTGTGATCAATTTATATGCAGAAGGTTAGGAGTGATTAGTGCAGCATCAAGACCCTGTAAAGTCCAAAATTTCTGGAGGAATGTATTTGACACTAAAATCTTAATAAAAATTGACTGTTGACTTATGAAACCTGTTTCAAACTACCACCTCATTAACATTAACATTAACAACATTGCTCTTTGCAGTTCATTGTTTTGCCCAAATATAAACATAGTATAAGCTTATTCATCAAAATGTAATTTATGCATAAAAAATTATGTACAAAAAAACTCATGAAAGATGATTTAGCATCGTTCTGTAAAGATAATCACCAACTCAACCTGTCTCATTTATGTCTGATGTGAACATGTGCAATGCATCTCTCCAAAATAAAATCCTGGACACTGGGGGCAAGAACTTACAAGACTAAGATTTGAGAAAGGCTGAAAGAGACCAAAATTTAAGCCTCATCTCATAAATATAAGAGAAGCAGCCACACATTGGACTCATCTTATGAGGCTTCCCCAGATTTTTGTGTTTCCTTTTTATCTTTGAAGTCATATATGGAGGAGAAATCAGAAGTGTCTTTAAGTAGTCATGGTTCCACAGACTTCAGTAAATCTCTGACAGTTTAGAACGGGCTGTGAGTGCTTGTTGTATAATTCTATGCAGAGGCCTTTGAGACCTTGTCAGCAAGCCTTCAGACCATTCCCTGAAGCAACCTGTCTCTGGGTAGGTAACTGCAGGACTGACTTCTTTTTTCTCCCTTGCAATGTTAAACGTGCTCACATGTTCTTAGATAATTCTAAGAGTTCTGTGGAGCAGTAGTTTCAGCACTGAGCTGGAAAAGAAAATATCTAAAAATGTGATCATATTATCTGAGTTGCAGATAGATAACAAGGGCTTCATGAGTCCTTGTCATGCCATTTTGAGGGAGGCAGAATGATGGTATCCAACCAAAAATGACAATCGTTTTTATAAGCCCTACACAGGTTTTGTCCATGGGGCAGAAGCAGGATGGGTGCCGTGACTCAGGCCCAGTAGAAGCTCCAACAATCGTTATCGCTTCTTTTCTTTTATCTTGTAAGGGAGATAAGGAGGTGGAACAAAGACAGGAGGAAGCTGGATCCTACAGAAAGAGGTTTCGGTGCCTGAAGTCACACTGAATTCACAGCATGTAGAATAAAGATCTTCTAATATGGTGAATACAGTTCTAGGTGCAGTTTAGCTGTCCAAAGCTGTTGGTGTCACTGAGCTGTCCATGCCATCATGACCTAAAGGATTACTTGGCCTGTGGCTGTGCACAGATTGAGACTGTGTGTTTGCAGGTGTCCTGGGTCTGGCGGGGATAGGGTTAATTCTCCCCAGGACCTAGCAAGGATACAGGTATTCCATCCCATGTGAGCCATGCCCAGAGGGTAGCCGGAGCTAG
>KZ507566.1:17593-30685 GCA_002844005.1 Limosa lapponica baueri
TGTAGATTTAAAGTTGGCTGAATATTTTCCCTTTTTTACTCTAACAGTACTGTGGTAAGTCTAACTTTGGTTGCCTTTAAAGCTAGTGGAAGCATATGAGTGTAGCTCCAGAAAGAATTTAATACTAAGTAAATCATAATTATTTCTGTCTTCTAAAACAGAATACAGGTTAATTAGCACTCTGATGCCTGAACCATCTGCAAAAGATTAGTTAACTAATGAGCCAAAATACATTGTAGCTTCTATGTGGGTACAAGGTGCTAACAAAATAAATGCATTGCGGTTTCCCTGAGCACAATATCAGCATATGATTTTTGGGGCCATGTGCTAAGTGTTATGTGCTATCTTTCCTAGGAAGCTTCATTTTGGTTAATTGCCTCTCTCTTCAGCTCATGGGGAGTACACAGAACAAGCTGTACTTCATCTTGAGTGCAATTGATGAAAGACTGAGAGGTCTGGGGTCCTGAAAGGAGGTGGGTTTTTAACAGGGAATGTTTTGTGTTTATTTACAGACCCTAGGAAAACCAACTTGTATTTTTGGGTGCTTTAATGTCAGGATGGCTGCTCTGAAGAACTTGCCCGTCTCAGATCTCCATCTCAAAAACCTCCCTATTCCTTGAGTACAGACTTACAGGGGATTCCTCGGGATTTCTTTCCTATGTTTTGGATAATTTGGCTTTCCCTCTCTTTTTGATCACTCATCCAACAGTGGAGAAGAGCTCCTGCCAGCTAAATGGATGGGTTTTGCAGCTGCACGACTCTCTCATGTCAGACAGGATCACACCTTGAGCTACTTGGTGTTGAAAGGTGTAATTTCTGCCCTTCCATCATTGCCGTTCTCAGCCATGCCTAAATGCAACTGAATTTTAACATCTGGAGGCCAAAAGATGTTCAAAGCCAGATTCACCTAGGAGGAAGAAACAAGCTCTTTTAGCTGCCCAAGAGACCTAATTGATGCCCTGGGAGGGATGTTCACACCTGCTACAACCCGTAGTATTATTTCTGGATTTTCAACCTTGTTTTCATTCATTTGTGGCGATATACTTGCATTTTCTCCCCGTGTAGAAGCAAGGAAAACAGTGGTGAACTGATTTAGCATCTCTCTAGGTTCCTTTCCTAAGCACCTACCCTAAATGCAGGAAAAAACGGTCTAGCTATAAAAGGGACAGGTTGCAGCAAAAATCAAAATGCAGCCCAGCTTCTAAAACACACCCAATCTAAGATAGGTCTGGCTCACGTGTACCTCCAACCCTGGCTCAGAGCTTTTCCTCTTTGGATGGAAGTGAGTGAGGATGAAGCCTGAGTAAGAAACAGGCTGACCGTGCTGTGCAGGTGCCTCATGAATGTCACCTTGCTCAGGGCAACCTCTCACGTGCAGGACCCCAAGGGGAAAACAGACAATACATGATGACTAGAGGGAACTACTAAGATCAAAACAATTAAAACAACAGGAACAAAACAAACATAATGGGACAAAAACTGACAGCCACTGTTCCAAAGAAACACCATTGGATGGAAAATCAAGCATTCCTCCTTTGCCATTTGGCCCATAAGAAATTTATTCTACATGCAGCCGGGATGAAAAAGAGGAAACAGAAAGAAATGTTAGGAATTTTTGGAATCATGCCTAGCAGAGGGATGTTTGGAGCTGCTAAATTAAAATGACTGATGCAATTTTCTGTTTTGTTGCTTCTTTTTCTTAGAAGTATGATAAATGTCTTCTTTACATGCCAACAATTACAAGACAGGTAGGATGTTCCTGTTTGTTTGTTTTCATTATATCAAAATTAGGATACAAGATTGATGTATAAATAAATAAATAAATAGAATCAGCCCTGTATCCTAATTTCCATATTTTCAAGACAGAAAACAAACACTGTAGAGAGTGCAAAAGAAAACATCTCAAAGCTGTGAGAATATATCCACCTTCATTCGGAGAGCCCAAAGTCATTTCAGAGCCTGAACCACGTTGGATGCAATGATTGTCTTCTGGACCACCTGCACTGCATTCCTGAGCTTCTCTAAAGAAACCTCCAGCAATTGCTGATAGGGGAAGAGCTGAATCCAATTTTGAGCTGACTTAATAAATGTAGTAATCAAAATCCTTGGGCCTCATCCACTACCAGCTGATACATCTTCGATTCTTTGGGCTGGTTTTGGCTCGCGAACTGGGTGACCAGACAAATGTATCAGCAAATGCTCAACTGATTGCTAGTAATTGAGAGACCATGGATTAAATGTATTTGCATTGGGTTACATTAGCAAGCAAGTATAAGGCCACACATACAATTTTGGTCAAAATATTTTGCTCAAAAGATATTCAATAAATAAATAAATAAATCAGTCAGAGCATTGATCAGATTACTTAAAGTTATGGCTTCTGAGGATTTACTAGTACTACTAAAACATTACAACTTATATTCCTCATGACTGTAACCCAAGGAACTTGCATGGCTGCTGCCAAAAGGAGCTGCGCCTCTGATGTGACTCAGATCACCATCCCATTTTGTAGACTACGGTAATGCTGCTCTGAGCAGGTCAGTTTGCATGATACACCTTGCAGGTGGCCAGCTCATGTCCAGGAGCATGGCTGTGTGCATGGCCCAAGCTCTGCTACTAACTCAGATCTGGGTCTGTTCTTTGTAAGGCTTCTTCTTTTTAAAGGAAGGTCTCTGAAGGTATTTTTCACATGACAGGAGGCAAAGGCATATGACAGCTGCAGGTCTGGGCTCAGAAATGCAGGATTTGTGTCACTTTGGATTTGCCATAAATTTGGCACTTGCCAGCATCTGAATTGACTCAGTGAATGAAAGTGCACACCTTTTGCAGGGCTTTTTCAAAACTGGGCTTCCCACCTCTCCCAAATAGCATTTCTTTTTAGGAAACACCAAATGCTTTTCCCCATGAGAACTCCCTCTGCAACCATGGATCCAAGCCAGGGTAATACCATACTCTGCAAAGCTGTGCAGTTCACATGGCACAGGATGAGCGTCCCTTCCGGATAATGCTCTGTGAAACCAATGGTTACACCACAGCAGCCCCCCTGCCATCGCCTAACAGAGCAGACACATTCATAGCAAGTGGATCAGCCAGGATCCAGTCTCCAAACGCAGGGCTTGAATAATTAGATGCTCCCATAGTTGCTCAATGGGAGCTGGGCATTTTAATTCCCTGCACATCATGCTGAGTTTCCATATCCCTTTCCCTCCACCTCCCCCACCTCCTTGCCCCAAGCTTTTGTGATTAACATGGCAATGGAGATTGAACTGGGTGCATACATCGATTTGGCTGCATGGTTTGGCAAAAGAAAGCAAATCCAAGCTACTTACCTCAGCGCAGACCCCTTTGGTGTTGCAATGCCATAGCCTTTGGAGTCCAAGTTACCTCCCACCTTCATGGTGTCACAGGGCTTCCGTTGCTCAATGTACTCGTTCATCGTGGACTCCAATAGGTAGGCATACTTCCCTTTTGACTTCCTCACCCGGATCATGCCCTCTTCTGTTGTCCTCACAAAAACGGAGGGTTCTGCTGACTTCATGTATGTCCACATCTTCTCAAACACTGCTATTTTGGATCGCTGTGTAGGACAGCAGAAACCCAACAGAAGCATTAACAGAGGTTTGGGTGTCAGCTGTGATTTCTAGCTTGGACTAAGCACATACTCACATATCAGATGGGCCAAGGAAGGTGAAGGGGGTAACAGGATGTTAATGAACCTCCTGCCATTCCTGCACCAGGGCCCAGATCAGCCCTGCCACCCTGACACAGTAAGGGTACAATATTTGTGTGTGGCAAGTGATTTTGCTGATTAAACCAAGGGTAAACCAAGCTGGAAATCAGGAGATGGGTTTCTTTTGGAGCTGTTCAGAGTAACTCCTTGGTAACGTGGGGAAGCACATGGTTATTACATATTTGTGTTTACAATTGCAAAATATCACATGTATCAGAGACACTGCCAGCCTTCTGAGCAGCACAGTGACTGGAGTTTTGCTGTTCTAAGGACAAACTGAGCACATCCTGACATGGTAAGGGGAAGCAAGAGAAAAAAAAACAGACCTGTGCTGAGGATGAGAGAATGGGCGTGGAGGACTTGTTAAACAAGGGGTTAATCAAAATGTTTGCGCTAATGTTTCCTTTTTACCCTGAAAAATTCTTTAGTGGAGCCAGCTTCCAGAGTCCCATAGGCGATTTCTGTCTGCTTGGCCAAGTCCTCTGCACTCTCGATGGGAGAAACCATCCTTTCCACGGTGAGGAAGGCAGCCAGGTTAGCTGTGTAGGAGGATATGATGATCAAGGTGAAGAACCACCAGACGCCACCGACTATGCGGCCAGAGAGAGACCTGAACACAGAGAGGAGAGTCAGACAGGAGGGGTGTGAAAGTGCAAAAGGTGCAGCTCGCTCCTGTAGACCCATCATTTAGCTGGGCATTGACCCAAAGTCATGTTCTTCAGCCACTTCCAGGGAAGCCAAAGGTCTGTCTCAATTCTCCATCTACTTTTCAAGGCATCAGTGCAATTAGAGGCGGGATAAAAAATTCACAGTGAAAAAAAATCAGCAATAAACTGATTGAATTTGCTTTGATTTTCAATTCCTTTCAGAGTACATGATAATATTAAGAAACAGAGACAACTACGAGGAGGGTTTGTGTACCCCCAGCAGGAAGGAGCACCAGCACGAAGCCAGACCAGATATATACAGACCAGCTGGGATCACGAGGTCAGGTTCTCCATCCCCTGAAGTTTAAAAACCAAAACTCTGTGTTTTTCTACAAGACATATTGAAGCTCAGAGAGGAGCTATGGCCTTAATGAATAATTTGCCTACTCACATTCTCTGTTTTGTATTCAGCAGATGGTTAGACAAGATGTTCATAATAATGCCTTAAAATTTAGGTATTTAGCACTTGCTGCAATCAAATAGCCAATTATCTGAAACCATTGGATAGCTATAGAGGCAAGTAAGTCAAGCAGGCATTAATTTATATTAAAAATCTTTTCATGTAATTTTTAAGAGTGAAAGATAATTTTAAAGTGATCTCAGTATTCATGTATTCTGTCTAAATTATTTATATGCTCCTTCTCTAGATGCAGAGCACTGTCCCAGACAGAAGGTAACTTACAATGGTATTTTACAGAGCCAGACAGTCTGACTAGGGAGGACCTGCCCGTGAGAAACACTGTTTATTTTTCTGTGGAGGACCATGTCTCAGCACTGCCTTTCTGCTGATCTGAGTCTCTCCACAGAAATATGGTTTATCGGATTGTAACAGAGAGATCCCAGTCCGGCTAAGGGCCCTGGACCAGCTCATGACAGTGCGTGCCGTGTCGTGTCTGGGTCTGCACGAAACCTTGGGTCCAGTTATTATGGTTTACTGTGGTTTAACACGACTTTACAAACCAACCTGCACACCCCATCGCTCCATCATGGGAAAAATCACACCCTGCTAATCACTGAAATTAAAGCTGGAAAGAGACTAAATCCACACAGCCCACCAGCTGCGTGACTTCTCAGTTACACCCTTCCAGTTTGTCCAGCCTGGTTTTAAACACTGCTGATGTGAGGTGAGCTGCTCCCGCAGACATCACATCATCTCCCTGTTTAGATCAACCCACCCTGAAACCTCTTCAGTCAAAACAGCCTGAGCTCCCACACATGCAGCGTACGGAGCAGAGCGGAAAGCACACAGTTTAATATGTGGAAATAAGAGCCATCCTACCACGTGAGCTGTCAGCCCCACGCTCCTGATGAATGGTCACAGCAGCTTTCACCCATGGCAGAGACAAATTGCAGGAAACATGACTGCAAGGGATTACAGCAACAGACAGGACAAGTGGTCTATTTTACAGATGTGGCCAAAAGGACTTCTATGGTTAGAGATGGGTCAGGCTTTCCTTTGCACAGGGGCCTCATTTTGGAGTAGAGTCTCTGCCCTCCCCTCTGGTTTCTTCTTCCATGGGTTTTGCTGAAACCAGGCTGCAAAGTCCATCGCACCTTAAACCCAAGGCCAGTGAATGACTTTGAAGGATCCACCTTTCAAGGTCTTCCAGGAAAGTCTACAGGACCCATCACCAAGGTGATACTATAGAGTTCAAAAATCCTTTTCTTAATCATCCAGATATTAAAAACCAAGAAAGGTACGACAAAGAAAACCACTGGCATGGTTTCCACCCATAAGTTATATGCTGGTTACTTCATCCTGCAGTGTCTCACACAAACCTCCTCCTTTGTTGGCAACTGCAGCAACGTGGCTGAAAAGACTGATGGTCCCTCATCCCAGATTACTTTCTTTTTATGCCTCCCCATCACTGCCAGCCAGAAAGGTGGATCAGAGGTTGTGGGAGTGCTGGATGCTGTGGGAAAGGCAAGCAGATGGGCACTGTTCTTCTACCCTATCTTTAACTCTCTAAGAGATACACTCACCAAACAGCCTTGGGAGATGAGTAGGGACCTCCGGGGTTGATTCAACCCATCTATCTCTGATTATGAAGAGCTCCCCCTGCACACTCCCTCTGTGTTAAATTTTGAAGGAACTAGGATGACTAGGTTGGGCTAAGCAGCTAAGTTTTAAGCAGCTGAAGTTAGGTGAGATAAATGTGACCATCATGCTTCCCATCTGCAGAGAATACTCAGTCTGCAGGATTGTCAGTACAAACGACTTTACCTTTTGTTTCATATTTGGAGAGGGATTGGGGAGGGAGGCAGCTATGGATTCAGCTCACATGTCTTCAGATTGATGGGAAGAGGCAAAAAATACCTGTCTTTAATTAGTCTGGATGATGTGTGCTCAGGGAAGGAAGCGCTCAGAAAAGCCACAGAGGCATTAAACAAAAGTAACCGGATAATGTCAAATACAACAATCTCTGCTGATGAAGGCCACTTTGAGCTGTCAAAATCCATTTGCATGGCAAATAATCACATTCATCTCCAGCTGCAAATTATACAGCCTTTCCTTCCTGACGAAGCTGGGATATTTCTGCAACTTGTTTCAATCCCTTCAGCGGCAGTCAGCCGGATTCCTGCCTTCTAGACCCTCCACATCCTGGTGATATTTATCACTGGCTTATCCCACGGGGGCTGCCTGCTGTCAGCTGCAGATGGCTGATGCTTCCTGACTCCACACCTGGCATTGACTTCATGAAAAAAGTAACCATGGGGTATTGAGACTCAGAGGTAACAAGGGGGGCTGGGGAAAGAGGGAGAGGGGCCTTTAGCTTCTTTCCCAGGGGAGCCAGATGGGACAGGATGAATGTCTGTATCATGCACCAGTCTCATCTGGATGGTTTCTGCTGCTTGTGCTGGTCATTTCTCCTCATGACATGAGATGCTGTGAGGACTTCAGTCCTCACTCTCATAGATAGTGGAGGAAAGGAGAGGAGATAAAAGCTTGCTATGGCTGCCAACATGGGGAGGGCATCACATGTATGATGTTTTGTTTCACACACTGCTAATGGGCAATGTTTGCCTTCATTGCTAGACAAACTAGGAGCTAGAAGCTGTGAATCTAAACTGCTGTAAACACGCAGCAGAGAAAACACTCAGCAGACGGGTTCTACAGGACATCATCCTTTCGCTCCGTGGTTGTGCAGCATCTAACACAAAGGAGCGCTGGCCAGTGATGGAGGTTGTTGAAGGCTAGTGCAGTACGATAAAAAATAACAATGGTCATGATGAAACATCACGATCGCATGTAACACCCCCACGGCTCAACAGTAGTGAACACAGGTTAAACAGGCCAAGTTGGATTTCTCTGGATAACCATGTTGCCTGTTTAGATTTTGAGCCAATGACTGTTACTGCTTACCAGAAGCAAGTGATAGGAAAGAGAATATCTATTACGACCTTGTTCTGTTACTTCTGTAGACCAAGCAGGAAAGCAGCAGTGCTATCATCATGGGACACATTTGCAAAAGTGCTTTTGTAATTTAGGAGATAATGTCCCATTTCTAGAAGGGAGTTCAATACTTGGGAACTAAAAGCCTGGTCAAAAGCCAGTGGGACTTGGAGTTATGCTTACGCTCTAGTAAGAGCAGTCACGGAGGAGTAGATATACCTTGTACTTTTAAGTCACTTTGAGGTTTTGAAAATCTTACTCCACAGTAGATAACAGAAAATGACCTTCCACTTGACTAACAAATGTTCTGCAGCTTGAGCCCTACCAAAGTTCATTTCTCTTCCCTAATGGGCAGTATGGGGTTTAAATCCTCTTGTATCAAGAATTTACATGTCCCCATACCCTTTCAAGCATAACATGAAGGCAATCAGCTCTCTGACGTGTGGAAACAAGTTAGTGACTCAGTCCTCCACAGAGCTAAGGTGAGATGGAACACACTATTTAGAACTTTAAAGATATGCCAAAGTTTGGATATTTGGATTTGTCTGTTTGACCTCTGGATTTATTCACATTTATTATCACAGTAATACTTGTGAATAGCAGGACCTAAAAAAAAAATCCGCATAAAATAAACAAAGGTAACAGTGAAAGAGACTTTAATGAATAGATAATTCTGGGATGCTGAAAAGGATGAAATAGCTAGATAGACTAGACTGCACATTTTTCAACCTATATTATTCCTTCTGCACCTACACTCTTCTTTCCTACACAATCCAAATTAAGATCTCATGGTTTCTTCCTCTAGACCTGCCTGTGCTGGCTAAAATCCCACCCCTCCATCCTCTCCCTGACTTGGGGTCCTGCCTGCCCCCTACACAACAGGAGCAGGAAGGGGATGCTTCTTTCCAACATTACCCTTGCAGGAGTAAGTAGTAAATACTCTGCCCTCGTTATCTGTGATGCACAATCTACTTAAAATTAGAGCTGGCTGGGAACAGAAATTTCAGCACTGTGAAAAATTCTGAAATTGTAAATGAAACCTTAATATTCTCAGTTGGAATGAAAAGATAACGGTCGCAAATGTACTCTAAAAGTAGCGTTCCAAAAATGGTTGGTTTGGGTCTGTCCAAGCTTTGCATTTTCCTATTACTTAATGTTTCATTTCTGAAAGGCTAAAAGGTATAATTTTAACACGGTAAACAATTTTGTTTCTGCTTTCTCATTACAAATAATTTTCTTTCATCTTTTATAATACATTAAACCCTTACCTACCACATGTATAATTTAAAAGATAATTTTGGAATGTGCTATTTTATATCTGTCTAATGGAAAAACTGACCAAGCTGAAATTAATAATTTTTATTTTCTCCCTTACATGGCTTTTTTTTTACCTTTCATTGCAAAAGCAAATGCATTTGGCCAGTAGAAAACAGAAAATAATTGTAAGCTCCCTTTGTTCCCATGAAGTGATTTTTTTTTGCATGTTCTAGCTTTAGCATTGATGGATTCTTCACAGAAAAAAAAAAAGAAAATCATGCAGCTATAATCTCTTATTTCTTAAAACAAAATGCAATCCTTGATCAAACAATTTGCTCTTTGATCTTATCCCTTACAGAAGGTAGGAAAAGCCGAGGAGGTTGCCCCTGCTTTGCCATCTTATTAGAAGAGCATCATACGCTTTTGCAGAAGAAAAAACATTAACAAGATCATCAAAAAATATACAAAGTAAACCTCACTGGAAAACTGTCCAAGCAGCATCTCAGTTCTCTTCCACTTCTCCCCTCCCCAGATCCATTTCTTATGGAGAATTACACCTAAACTGACAGTGTTTTAATTAGAAGTGCAAATCTGGGATTCTAAAGCCATAGTTGCTTTGGGAGGATTTCCCAGATTTGCTGTTAAATTCAATTCTAATAAAGGCTCACTGAGTGAACTGACATATTTGTCACTGAATGAATTTATGCAAAACTGTTGAAAGAAAAGCTCTTATATGCTTGTTCTACTGATTGTGGGTCAAATCCACTTTTGGTCTTCTACCCACACAGATCTTCTGATCTTCTCCGACATTACTCTGCTAATTTGATACTGGCTCTTGATAATTTCATGGGTCTATCTGAAGGCTGACTTGGTAGTGGATTAGTTGCAAACATTTGGCTCCAGTTTTGCTCTTATTTCAAACAAATTTTCAACATTAAACTCCGTCAATGTAAATGAGCTTTGCTTTTTCTGTGTGTCGCAGACCATCTGGCGTGATCGGTCTCACCACTTTATCTCCAACCTTGACACGAACCCTGGATTTGCTTGAAAAGTCTGTGAATAGTCATTCATAGAGGAACAAACTTAATGTGGAGATGTGGAGCTGGGAACAGCTCTGGGTGAATCCATCGTGCACACGCTGCAAAGCTCTCGTCCTCTCACACTCTGCTATGCCATGAACAGTTTTGAATGAGCTAGTGACTGTTTTTTATGAAACTCGAGTGATTATATTGCATATTTCTCTGTCCACAATGTATTATTAATTTTCTTGCCACTGTTAGTTTGCATTTACTTATTATTGACTCCTATCTACTGGTGCAAGAATCTGCACTACGGTGCAAGACTTTGCTGGACAGTGTCAAGAGAGCCCTTACAAACACAGAAGTAAGAATGTTTTCTATCAACATTCTCATTTACCTCTCCCAGTGGTACAAATCTCTTCTTCAGCTCCCCTCACAACTTTTCTACAGAGGTATCAGCTGTGTATTTTGATTCCCCATGGGCAACATTATCCAGTGAGACAGGGTAAGAAAGCTGTGGGTGCACAGGCACTGGGAGTCCTGTGCTGTCTCTCTCCTGCTTTGCTTTTTCTAATTTTTGTTTTTTGAAGAGAGAAGGAAAAAAATTGGGAGCTGCTTAACTTTTGTATATGGGCTGGAGATCCCCTCTTTCTCATGTTTTCAGGCAAACCATGCCAGCTCTTCCGACCCCCAAAGCCAACACGCCGGAAAGAGGCAATATGGATTGTAGAATCCCAGCAGAAATCCTTTTACAAAGGAGCCTTGGGGTCACTTGCCATGTAAATATTGCAACAACTGAACATACTGTTTGCAAATACGCAGAATCTCCCAGATTCACTGGGAGGATGTATATCTGTGAGGCTTTAATTATAAGTCACAGTTTATTTGCTGTTTCTTTCTGCCTAAGATAATGGCCTTGGACAGCAGTATATAGTCCCTCTCCCAGCGTTTCATCTTTTCTTTTCTAGAATATGTCGGCACTTTTTTCTTCAATTTTCCTTTAATGGGCAAAGCCTCCTTCTAAAATGAGTTTTCCTGCTTAGTCAGAAATGCATCATGCCACTTGTGGTTCTCCAGTCATTGGAGCCTGAATTGCTGCAGTGCTAAGTATAAGCATGACTACATGGAGCTACTACGTGCTGTTTTCAAGACATTCACTTAGCATTTTGACAGGCAAGAAATACCTAATGGCCTAAGCAGAGGACTAGCATCCAGGAGCTCTTTTTTTTGTTCCTCGGGAAGCCCTGCCACTTATGGGATCCAGGGTAGCTTACTTCATCTCCCTAATTCAGTTCCCAGCTGGGAGAAGAGGATGAATCACATTTATGACCTTCACCTGGGTGGGTGACCTGAAGCATTGGTCACCAGGTAGAATTCTCCTCTGAGTTGCTTTTTTGCCCACTTCCCCTTCCTGAGATATTGAGTCCCAACAGGCAGAGGCAGCATCAAATGGGCTCAGCTACGCAAGGGGTAATTTACGGACTCACAATAAGAGTCTGCAGGCTGTGCCCTCCTGTGGTCTTCAATGGACACAAAATGCAGCACAAATGGTTGCTGATACACAACCAACATAATTCACCTGCTCAACTAACGAGGTATGGTGTTAGAAGCACTAGATGCCGTGACATGGGCAATCAACCCCTCTAAACTTCAGCAGGACCCATGTATCACCCATAGTATAAAAACACTCCTACAGAGCAGAATTGCAGAACTGAGGTATGTCCTTCACTTGAGGCAGCCACTGTCCCTGAGCAGTCAGAACTGGCTGCTGAGATGAGATACTTATCCCTAAAAGTGCAGGATAATACACCCAGCTCTGCCAGAGGGCTGCTGAAAAAAACACTGTAATGAAAGGGGTAGGATAGAGGGGTGAGGTGGAACCTTGAGAAAAAATGTGTGGTTGAAAGGCAGAACAGCTAGATCCAAAGAAATACAGTCATCCTCTTCAGTACAGACAGTGTGCCTCTCCACGTTGCAAACCAGGGTAGTTTAGACTAGACAAGACTATTTTCAGTTGGACGTGACCCACAATGATCATCTAATCCACTGCCTGACCAATTCAGGGGTGACCAAGTTGAAGTGTGTAAAGGATGAGTATTTAGATAGAGTTTTGCTGAGAAACACGTGGTCACTTCAGGCTGCTTGGCAGCTCTGGTGAAACGCAAAGTCATCCCTCTTCTGCAGTTTTGCCAGCTTTTGCTACAAGAAAATAAAACAGCTCTCGTCATGCCTTTGAGCAAAAATTTCACTGTAAAAAAGGCTCTTCACGTATTTTTCTCACTTTTGTGACATTTGTTCGCTTTGCTGAGAAAAACTCACAAGGTGACAAGCATAAAATTTTGTCAGAAACCCTTGCCAGAGCACCCCAGGAGATTCATTACTCAGGAACTTCCTCAACCTCAGGTGGCCCCAGATATAACAGCACTCATCCTTCTTTTTAAACAATGGCCTATATGCTTAAGTCCTTTGCTGTGTTGCTAGATTTTATATGCTCTCCCTCAGTCTCTTCTTCAAAGTCTGCTTGATGAAAAAGCTGGTTTTTTCCCCAAAGATTTAATGTATTTTGGATTATGTGCTACCAGTTCTTCATTTTTGCAAGATCCTCTTTAGCCATCTACATGTGCTTGCAATTTAGAGCTCCATTTCTGGGCAATGTTATAATAACCCAGTTCAGACCTCTTCCAGGGCACCTTGCCTTCTTTTTGCTCTGTTGTTTTTTTGAGGCGTGTGTGTGTGCCAGATTTCCCAACCCGATGAGACAAAGACCTTTTTTGGGAGGACAGTATTTTCTGCACTGGAAGTTTTTCACTCTGAGCAATATTCCCAAATATTCTCTTCCTTCTACCTCTTATTTTCTAATTTAAAGTGTGATCCCTCACCAAGACTCTACAAGTTACATTTTCTCTACTTTCACATTTGAGCATTTCTTTTTTCTACAAGGGCATATTTTATCCCTTGTGGAAGTGGTGAAGAATGAGTCCAGTC
>KZ507566.1:31495-49184 GCA_002844005.1 Limosa lapponica baueri
ATACCTGAGCTGTATGTCCTTTCCTACCATCCGATGGTATGAATCAGGTGGCCTCTAGTTGTCACTTGGCTCCTTTGATTCAAGTGAAAGTGGAAAGAAGACCAAGACACCATCATGGAGGACTTCACAAGTGACTCCATGCTCTGCCTCCTCCAACTGCAGACCCTGTCCAAGCACAGCTTACTCAGCTTCATCAAACCTTTCACAATGAACAACCTCTGTCAGCACCTCTGTCATATTTGAATAAATTTACCTTTGCCTGCTCACCATTTTGGGGTGTTACAAAGGACATTTCTTGCTGTATGTAACACATTTCTGAACTCCTTGTGAAAAGAGGTTATGGTGTTTCACCAGTTACCATCACAAGTAGTTGGGATGAAATCTGGGACAAAAGCAGAATTGATACAATAAATCCCCAACTCCAATGGAATAAGAGAAGTACTCTGAGCCTCACAGGGGAAGACCATGAGGTTTTGGGCAGCTCTAGGGACTGAACCAGCAAAGAGCAGCTGTGGATGCTCTGTGTGTTGTGAGCCAGAACAATTTGAACTGAGAAGTTCAATGCTCATTCGACTGTGTATCCAGAGAGTGGGCACATAATATCTTAGTGCTGATAAAAGTGATACACAGCATATGGAAGAGAGTTATTTAAGCAGGGCTTCCCTGTGAAAACATGCTCAGGGCTTCCCATCTTAGCTACAATATTTTTCTGGAGTGCCAACATTAAAGCAGCGTGTGACAGGTGGCCTTGCAGAGGACACCACTTCAGGGATATGGAGGTCATTCAGCTCCTCACAACCCGTATTCTTCAACAAAAACACTTGGCAATCTACCTAGCTATTAGGAAGACACAGCCACGCGCAGTCCTGGCTGCAGCTCTGAGGATGTCAGACCCCAGCCGAGCCGACTGCTCAGGGATAACAGGTTATCAAGAGGGAAGAAAATGAAAAGAGAGAGTGTGTTTCTCTTACTGATTGAAAATCAACAAGTCAGAGAATGGCGTAACAGGGAGTCCCTGGAGCATCAGAAGGTCTCCTGCCCGAGTCACAGAGAAGACTATAAACCTCAGAGGCACCCCTATAAATCTTAGCGTCACTCGTGATCCTGAGCCAGTGCACAGCACTAGAAACACAAGCAGCACATGCCATTTCCACATCAGAGATGCCCTAATAAGTCTTCCCAATAGATTAAAAAACAGGACAATGCACTTTCTCCCCTGCTATTTTGAATTTCGTTTTCAATGAAAAATATGAGAAACATTTATTTAGTCTCAAAGAAAGAGATCACAAATATATTTTTAGCTTAATGAATCTGTTTTTGGAGCAAGTGTTTGACTTCTTATTTTAAACACAGCTGGTAGAATGATTAGTAAATCTGTCACTCAATGGCGGGACTTTCAGCAAATTTCTTTCTGTCCCCCAGGAACATCAATGGTAAAGGCCTGAAGTCAGAGCTGTGGAAGAGTGACTAGATATGCCTGATAGGGAAATCATCCTGACGAAGTGGCTTACAGATCAGTGGAGGAAACATTCATTACCTCTGCAGCATTTAGAAATTTTCAGATGGCAGAGCATGGAAATTCAAAAGACTGATTTTTCCTTTACAGATGAAATTGCATTTTCCCAACAACATTCTCTCGATTGGTTATTTCCTTCTTCTGAGTCCTCTGTATCCTTCAGCATTCTTCCAAATGAAAAAGAGGATAGCCAGGATGACTATTTTAAAAGAATTTCCATTTTCCCCCTGCTGCCACATTTTGGTTGCCATGGAAGTGCGCAAGCTCCAAAGGGGACTGTTTAGTTAGATATTGTGCAATTTGTCAAGCTGCTCCTCTGGTGAGTCACATTCCCAGGTTAAGTGCGTTTCAGAAATAAGCGTGGTCAACAGTTCCTGGTGATTTGCAAGTGCTGCTGTTACCCTGTGACCTGAATTTCCTCTCCCTGGATGTAATTAACTCTGCCAGGTAGAGATAATTGCAAAATCATTTGGTACACTTTTAAAAGAAAAGAAGACTTTTCCAGAAGGTGAAATCCTAATTTTTAACTTTTACTCCTCTGTTCAACCAGTTCAAGCAAAGTGTTAAAAATAAATGGTCCTGAGCTTTGTCCCCATGGACAAGCCTCCAAGCCTCCCGGATTCACCCCATGTTGGAGCAGGAGTTGCAGGGATGCTGAGCCAACCTTGTTCCAGGCTGGTTCGGCTGCCTTGTCCCCCAGGACAGGCTGCACGTGCTCCCCAAGGAAACGACAAACTGCTTCTTCCTTCATTGCAAGAATATCCCCTTTGCCATGAGCCTGTGCAGTGAATCCAACTGGCGGTGAGCAGCCTAGTCTTGTAGGAGCAAGTACATCGTCTCCCATGTCCCCAGAGAGGCTTTAGGAAGCCCTGCCAGTGAGCTCCACTCCATCACCGCCAGCCTTTCCTGTCCAAACAGTGCGAGTTAAAAACCAAAATCTTTCCTCATTGCTTGTGAGAGTCCTGCCTTGGGAGAACTTGCCCAGCTTTCCAGTGACTCTTCAGGACAAGTTAAGTCCCACTTAAGGTTATAATGGGTACCACAAGGACAGCACCAGAACTCTGCATCAGGCCGAAAAGACAGGCAGATGCTTGGAGTGTCAGAGAAGACGCCTACTGAAATCCAGAAGAGTCGCCAAATAAACACCAAGGCTCAGCCTTCAGTTCAGGAAGGAATTAAAATCCTTTTAATTAAAATGCAGCTGGCTCTAATTTCCCTAATTCTCATTTTTTTTAGCAAAATAAGTAAGCACCCTGCAAATGTAAGTTAACAAAGGACAGAACAGAAATAATTCCCTTGAAAAGACCCAAATCAAAACTCTTACTAAAAAAAAGAAAATTTTGCCCTAAACAATTTCTGATTTATGTCTTGTCTAAAACCAGATAAAATTTTCGGTACTAGGAACATCTTGATGAAATTTAAAAGTGCTGCTATTTTTCAAAATCTCCAGAGGCTAGTTTAGGAAAAAAAACCTCAACAACGTGTGGAGCAATTTTGCTGTTATTTCCACCAGCTCTATGGCTGAAGTCTCCTGTGATTTTTTGTCAATTGATCTAAAAAGAAATGTAAATAAACAGGAAAAATAGCAGAAGAAAATGCTCAGCATTAATTACAGGTACATAATAAATACCGTACTTGCCCTTCCACAGACAAACTGCTGTGATTGAGTGCAACAGAAAGCCTGCAAAGGACTGCGGTGAAATACAAGCCCAGCTACACGCTGTATAGATCAGGCAGAGCACACTGTTTCCATGTCACTGAAAACGAATAACGATGTCCACAAGACGCTTATAAATAATAGATCATATCTATTGACTGGATAGCAGCCAGCATTTATATCTCTCCTTCCCACCCCAGAGTGCATTCATTCATCATCTCCGTGAGCAAACCTCCCTAAGCAGCATGTTCCCCCCCCAGCCAGGGTGTCACTGCTCCATATGCCTGCACTGGGTCCAGGGCTGGACTCTGCAGACAAGTTAAGACCCATTTAACCCTTTCTCCCAAGCCAGCTGAAGGGTGAATTCCATCTTGCACCGCGTCTCCTTGCATGCAGTAAACACCCACAGTCTTTAGGGCACACTGGTACAGCCCAACCACATCCCAGCAGTGGTCCCATTTGGCACACTGCATGGAGCAGCTGGCACAGAAACTCTTCCTGCTCCTGCATCCCTGCTGATGCTCTCCCAACCTGTCCTCTGCCGCCTGGGTCCCTCCCAGCCCCAAGTGGTGTTGGAAGCTTCATTCACCATTTCACTTCCAGCACAGGCTGACCAGGGCATCTCCAGCTCGGTTCTCCATCATGCAGAATATAACAAGCAATTTCAAGCTGTGTTGTCCAGGTATTGTGACACGATGTCCTATCATGTCACTATATGATTATACACTTCCCTTCTATTTATGATATGTTTTGATCTGAATCCAAAATACACGTGTCTTGTTTCCACAGCATAGTATAAAGGGAGCCCCCATAAAGATGGGTTGGTTTTTGAAGAGGTCTGTTTAATTTTCCTTTGGCAGGGCACGCAGAATGGCTGCATTTACTGGGTGATACTCTGTGATATTTATCCTCCTGTCAAATTCTAGTGGGGACAAAACTCCTTTAGTCACTCAGCTGAGAGAAACTGTGTATATTCTATCTCATGGCATATTCTATCTCGTGCTATCATCACAGGAAGAATAAATGCCTTTCTGAAGATATATTTTAGCCAAATGTATTTAATTTTAATCAAACATAAGTTTTCTGAGTCACAGGAAGAGTGACTGGATTAAATTTAATAGTCTCCAATATACAGGAAGTCTCTTTTGGGCTCAAACCATATGAAGCAACATATTTTGAGATAACAAAAAATAGAAGATCAAGCCAGGAAGCTGCCAACAAAAATACATATTTTGCTCTCCACTTTTTCATTCTTTTCACAACAATAAAATAATTTGTTTTGCAGAAAATGATGGGGTAGATGAAATATTCAGATACTTCGTTTTGCTGCAGAGGACATTGGGAAGCCCACACATCCCCTCAGTCTCATTCTCAAAAGCCTCGGGTCCATCCTGAGCGAGGAATGGCAGCGACGTGCTGGATGTTAGCAAGGTCCCACTCTCCACAGCTGCTACACACTGGGGTTATTTTAAGCTCTGAAGACAATTTATGAAATTACATTTCTGAAAAATGGTACAATGTGAGTCATATTTACTTCACATTTCTCTTGCTGCAGGCTCTTGCTATTGGCTGCAGGATATTTATTACCTCTGATGCCTACTCTGAGAATCTCCTTTCTGGGTCCGTATTTCACATTTAATGAGTGCTTTTGCAATTTCATTACTGTTTTCTGAAGTTTAGGTGGCACTTTGCAAAGCCTAATGGTTTATGGCCTGTTTCAGACTTCACTGATTTCAGTCCATTACTATCTACATGAAACTACTCACAACTCCTAAATGTTGCTTCTCCCCCATTCTGCTGTGTATCAGCCAGTACTTTGAAAGCATAGACTTCAAGGGCAACAACAGGGATCATCTCACCTCAACCAGGATACGTTAGTCCATGTGGTAGTGACTGAACCCCATCCGGTGGGGGCACTGGTCAGAGATAGTGCGGAAGGGGGACCACGCACTCCAGTGGGCAGTGTCCACGAGCTCACAGTCTCCTTTTGTCGAAGCTATGTGCCTATACTTGCGTCATTCCATTTATGACTTAGGAGAGACGGATTCCTTGTTCATCCTCACGTTGCAGCACCCAAAGGCACAACACAGACTGCCACCAGCTATCAATGGGATTCTCCATGGCTGGTTACTACCTGGTCTTTGTCGCACCCATCCAGCCTATGCCTAGACATGAAGGCTTCAGAGCTTCAAGGACACCAGTTGACCTCATGCCCAGCAGCCTCACTCCTCAGGAGAAGAGGCTACGAGCACATAACCCACAGCTATGCTCTGTCTTGGCTATCCACAAGTCATCAAATTCACAGTGTATCTTTAAAGTGCTTGGTAGGTTGTGACCAGCATACTTAAAAACCCGATTAAAGTTCTGGCTAGTAAGACTGTCCTTAAAAAGGACACCACTTTCCTTCAAAAGCAAATTTTTGTCTCTGTGGGGGAGTAAAGTTCCCTGGGGACTGGTCTGAGACTGAGGAACACACATTTACAAGAGCAAGGAGCTGCTGCAAACCTCACCACCCGCTGTGCTGAGTGATGTGTCTGCGGTTTTGATCTTACATTTTTTTAATGATAAATGCATAGTGGCATATGCCCTTAAAACAAACATGCTCTGGGGAAAAAAAAAAAAAAAAACACCTCCAGACAAATTTCCCCTACTCCTTCCCAAAACAAAACTGAAATAAACAAACCAAAACCTCTACAAAAACAAAATACACCCCTGCACTTGCTCCTGTCTGCTGGGGAGAGAATGACAGAACAGATGTATAACAGAAGCTATTTATGTTAGTTAATATATTACTGGGGAGATGCTGAGAGATTGTAGTGATAAGTTTAGAAGCAACCATATAGGAAATATATTGGAATAGAGCAGATCCCCACCTGCCCACAATGTCACTCTACCAAGCATTCATTTCTAAGCGATGTGTCACAGGAATCCTGCACTAGGTTCTTGTGAAAAATACATGTGAAATACGGAGCGCACTCAGAGCCTTTCTGTACAACAACATCCTACGGAAATTCTCACTCTTCTGCTTCCTCCTTGCTTTCACATTTCACAGAAATGTCCCCCTCCACTTGCAACCATCACAAGGAGCTGTACTCAGAGTACTGGGAGCTATAATAATTCCCATATTTCATTTTTCAAATTTTCTCTTTTTGCAAATATTTGTAGTCAGAAAGTGCCCTTGTGCTCCATGGAAAAATATTGGTTTCAATCAAATTGTCATTTTCATTATCAGGATGATCAAATTAACAACATTAAAATAACAATGACAGAATCATTCTCATCTCCCATTTCAAAGCAAAATAAAACAACACTTTGAAATGGTGATTCAAAGCGTGTTGTTTAGCTAGAGCAAATCTTGTTATTTGAATCAAAACCACTGATCTTTCCCTGACACTTTTTATTAAAGATGTTTCCAAATTTGCTATTCCGCAAAGTCTCAGATTTTCACCTCTCCACTCTCCTCCTTGAAACACAAACTGGCTATTAAAATGTCCCCAAAGGAAGACATTCTCTTTCCTAAATAAGAATAATGATGACAAGAAGAACAACAAGAATGAAAATGGCAATAACCTGATCCTAATGCACAGGGCTGTGGTACAAGGCAGCGATAAAGTTGAAATTCCTTCTGCTGGGAAGATTTTCTGAACGCTCCAGCTGGACTCCTACTAATCAATGATGAGATGATAAAACATATCCATAAAAGCTGTCGTTATCAAAGTGCCCTGCAGGCTCTTATTTCCCCGCTATCCCAAGCTCATTAATATTTGGACAAATTGCCACCCAATAGTCAACAAGCTGGTGCCTGGCCTCCCACCGCCATCCCACGGGACCTGTGCTGGGCTGTGCAGTGTTAGCTCCACTTGCCAATGGAGTTGTGCCTCCTTCTCATCCCCCGAGCTTTGATGCTGTTCCAGCATGTGGGAAATTAACTTCTGCCTACTGTGTTCACCCACAAGACACGTATCTAAATCCCCCTTGAAGAGAAGGGAGACAAAACCCAAAAAAGGAAGGATGGGGAAAAAAGAAAAAGGCCATCTGCTTTTATCAGAGCATCACTTCAGATGTCACCATGGCAGGTAAATGCAGAAAATGGATATATTGCCTGTAAATTCATTCTCGTGACTGGCAGTACCTCTGGTTTGAGTCAAATCTGGCCAAAAATATTCTTAGCCTAAACTGGGACAAGCAACTTTCCTGGTCCAATGAGCTTGCATGCAAAACACAGGTGTGTGTGAGTGGTGCAGAGAAACAACTGTGCCTCTTGGAGCTGCGGAGAGGGCAAACAATAGCAATGTCCTGCAGTGTCTGGTGGCTTTGGTGCTTGACCTATCCACATGTCCTCCAACCAACCAACCTTCAAAGCAGACCTATTGGGAATGATCGGTACATATGATCCACATCCCAAGCCACAGCTCATTAACCCTTTTCCAGCCTCACAAACTGGACATACCTCTGCCCTGGACACAAAACACTGGAGGTGTCAAAAACCTCATCCCTGGCTCACCTCTGGTCTGCCTCAGGTGAATATACACATACCACAAGAAAGACCCCTCAGCTATTACAGATATTACTTACTGGACATAAAACTTGTGCAAATAAATAAGAAAAATCTATCAGAGTCATCTATCAGAGTTATGCTTGCAGCTATTTAGTTCCTATGCTTTTAATCTTTTTCTTTTCGAACATCTTTGTATGAACAAGGTGTTGAGAAGATATATGTATCAAGGGCTCCTGCAGTAGGCAAAATCTCTGTCATAAGACTTGTAGGAATACAGCTCTCAAAAATGAAGAAGGTGTTCCCAGACATTATTTAAAAATAAGTCTCTGCTTGTGTCTCTATCACAGATTTACATCTTCCACATTTCATGCAGTTTTTCAGCCACCTTATATTGTGCTAGCTTTTCCAAGAAAAAATAACTAAAAGTAATCACAAGAGTCATTAATTTATACAGAGAATAAATGTGTTCACTCTTTAGGAACCCTTTGGACTTTGGATTCTACTGAACTTTCAAGCAGAAGAACAACTGAATGAAATGGGAACCAGAAGGAAAACTCAATACTCCTCCAACCTTTCTAAAGACCAATAATACTTTAAGCCATCAGTGTGATCTATATCTTTGGCACAGACCGTAAAACCTGTCACTGAGCACCTACCATATTATTTCTCCCTACTTTACTGGAATTTTATAACTCCCCTATAATGCTAGAATGTCTATTTTTCCAATGGCAACAAAATAAATGACTGACAAAATTTGTTTGCGAATGTATGGCCTTAGAAAATCTTGTTTGCATTTCTGTAAATTCCCTCAAAAGAATCCCCAGCTTAAATTTAGAACAGTATTTTTATTGTCCCAAGTTTGAGGTCCCAAGTTCATGGGGGTTAGACCTGTGAACCCTCGGATCCTTTCTGAATCTGGAACTGATTCAGAAAACTACACTATGGTTCAGGAAGGTCAAAGAAGAACCTGTTCAGCTCCAAAGCATGCAGAAAGGTTAAATCACATGAACTGGAAGAAAGTTCACTGGGGAAGGAAACCCACCTTGGAGAAATATCACATCCTTGCTGCATGAAAGCTCCCAGGGAGAACCAGAGACTGTTGAATATCCCAAACTCATTTGTCTGGTCATTGGCGGGCTGGTCTCGTCCTTCTTCAAATTCCTCGGTGTGCCACTCGTAAGGGCTGAAGCGACTCACCAGGAAGAGGACAACGCTCACTCCAATGTAGGCAAAAACAATGCACATCCATATCTCATAAGCCAAAGGATCCAGAAAGGAAAAAACTCCTGGTTTAGACTTCTGAGGTTTTTTTATCATGATAGAGATACCTAAACTCATGAACGGTTTGGAAAAGTCTATAACTTCTTCTCGAACCAGAGTGATGGTTAATGGTGCCACAGCCACATCCGCCCTCTGAAAAGGAGAGACAGAGAAGAGATTTACATTCTGGGGATAAAATTTACTTACTAACTCCAGCTTACGCTCCTTTGATCTCTGTTTACCCCAACTATCTCAGAAGAAATCAGACAAAACCAATTGCAAGAGAAATGTTAAAAAGGAGCATCCCATAATATTGGTGTATTATTTTCATTTTCTCACTACTGATTATCAGTTCTGTTTTGAAATCACAGCGTTTTCTTTTTGCAGCCACCTAGCTCTTCTTGTCTGATTTATCCACTGATGTCACAGTCTGATGCAGATGATTTTCACTAAAAGAGCTTTATCATCCAGACATCAAAAGAGGCAAGGAAAGGCCAACTGCCTGAAAAAGGATGCCAGGATGTTTACTTCCATCAGGAACTGTTTTTTGATTGCATAACTGATGCAGCAGAAGAAAAATGTTCTAGTGACACTGATGTACACTCTCCACTTATTTTACAATCTGTCTTGAAAATGGAAAGGGAAATGCATCGAAATGGCTGTCAGCATATACCGTGGAGCTACCAGCAGGAGATAGATCGTTCCTCACTCCAGCACAGTGACACAGAGACTTGGGCATTGATGTTCCCTACACTAATTTCCCCTTTCCCTATAAGGGAAAATTAGACCCATCTGACTTAAAACACAGAATGTGAGCTACCAGAGTGAAATAGATTTAGAAGTGTAGGGTGCAGGTGTATATCTGAGATGATGGAAATGAGTGGCTAGACAGAAAATGGTCTAGTCATACTCTTCACCAGTCATATGCCAAGTGTTTGAAATCTTATCCTTCTGCCATCCTGCCATTATCATGGAAAGATAAATTTGGTGATTCTACCCATGGGAAAGTTTGACCTTTCAATACTTGTTCTTCCGAAAATGGAAACAAAAAGAATCTTGGAACTGTTGAAAGGAAACATTTTGACATTTCCATAGGCACAAAATGTGCTATCCCTCCTTAAATTAAAATGTTTTACTTGGGCTGATTATTTACTTTATCAGAGCTGCAGTTCTCAAGACAGCTCAGGCTGACAGAAGGCAGGGCTCCTATTTACTCTAGGGCTTGAATGTGCTCTCAAGTATGAAGAGCTAAAGACAATGGATGAGGTTGGGAACTTACCCCATAAACGAGTTCTCCCACCATGCCATTCCACGTTTTGGTGTCGGGGTCCCGGGCTCCGTACTTCCCATCTCTGACAATCTCCAACCTGTAGTGGTAGCCAACGTGCTTCGCAATCTCAGCAGCGAGCTCCACACAGTAGCCTTCATACCTCTCATTGCCTTCAAACTGGTTGGCATTCTTCTTGAGCATCACATATGGGTCTTCCTGGCACAGAGAAGACCAATATTGAGTCACACTCCACATTTCTAGAGATGCGCATCAGGGGCTCAGGCTGGAGCCCAGTGGGCAGCTTCCGATCCCTTCACAAAGCTCTAATTTTGTGTTCCTGTACCAAAGGGCACAGTCCACATGCAATGGGCTTATTTCATAAGGTACGAAGCATGATTTTTTTTGTGGCATTTTCTATTTATTCATGCAGAATCTGTGTGCAGCTTCTGCAGTGATGGGCCTGAGGGGAATGGAGTAGCTGAGGGGCTTTGGGTAACAAACCTTTCAGTGCAGTTCTGCAAGGGATATTTACTGCACCTGAGCTTTGAATTTTTAAAGGCATGTCTGCCTATGTGGGCACAGGCAGAATCAAATCTGCTGGACTGGACAGAGCCCTAAAGATCTTTAACTCAGTTTGGGTATTGTGTCTTCTCCACAGTCTCATAGTAAGCATTCAACAAACAAGTTAGTAAAATTTCATCTGTTTCTGCAGGGTAAGTGTATACAATGACACAATACATGATACCATACATTATGGGGTACCTATTATTCCTTCATGATTATAGTGGAGATTTGTTTTTAAAGCTATGATTCAGCCTCTTTGCACAATACTCCTTATATTTCCCAGAATTACAGCCCCCATTCTGTGGGCTAAATACAAAGCACAGGTATAATGTTCCTAATTTACCTATGCTGATGTCTCTACTGTCTTGTCATAATCTTTTGTATTTTCCACACTGAAGCATGAGAGCTCTTTAATACCTATTTAATTAGCCACGGCAATTTTCAGATACCTTTATGGACCCGGCAGGAAACAGTAAGTGCCATTATTATTATTATTATTGTTATTGCTATTATAAAAATGATATAGTACAAAGGAGGGCACATGAGGGGGAAGAGAGAGTCTGCACATCAGGGAGGTGGGGGAGAGGGAAGCTGGGATAGAAGTCACAGCACTTACTAGGATAGTTGTGACTATGTAAGTCCTGTTCTGGAGGCTTGTAGACTCATTGCCAGTTTGAGTATCTATGGCTGCTGGAACCAACTTCTCATCTTCATTCCAATAACCAATCTGCCAAATACAAAACCAGGATATCTGTTTAATATATCTTTATAATATTAACCAAGATACAGTAACAGGGTCATCCAAACAGAGTCAGTGCTCTCTGTGTGTTCATACACAATCAGAGACCTCCTCTCCTGATTATTGATGTCTTTTACCAAGGAACCAGGAACTCCCCCATCCCACCATGCCTCCTGCCAGCAAATAATGTGCATGTTATGCTTAGGTAGCAGAGCGCTTGTATGCATGTAAAAACAATTGGCACATGGTACTGGGAAATTATTGCAATTCCCTGCCCCATCCCTACTCTAAGAGTTCACACTTCCCCTGTGTGACTTCCGAATATTTTTCTAAGGGTGAGCATGCCTCCTGCATGCCCAGATACTACAGGGTGATAAAATGCTATCCCGCAGCTGAAAGCCTGCATGAACACAGGACTGACTCTTAGGACATCTTGACAGAACAGGACAAAAAATCAAGTGAGGAAAAGAACCCCACAACCCTGGCCAAGGTCAAAAAGTTTGGGGTTATGAATAAGCTGTACAGTTGTAATGGGAAGAAGTCTTATGTTAAGTTGTGGTTATTAATAATCGGGGATTTGGGCTGATCTATCACTGCTTGCAGGTAAAGCAGAGTGCCACTGAATATCACTAGGAAGATCATCGTTGAGGTTATCCACTTTGAGGGCTTGATTTTATAAGAGGTTTTCCATCACCTCATGTAAGTATGAAGTTGCCTGAGCTCTGCTCATGTGAAAGGAATTTCTTATCACAGTAAATGGGAAAGGGTATTAACACAGGGCACAACCAGGAGCCTGCTGATGGCAGATTAGAGATCATAGCAGCTCAGAAGAAAAAAAAATCTATGCAGGCTTCTCATCTCTCTTCATTGCACAGACAGAAAGAAAGGAGAGTGAGGAAAGAGCTTCCAAAGGTCTGCCCGAGGGCAACATAAATGGAGACACGTATGTTTGTTTTGCACCTATAACCTGGTGGATCTAAGATACAATATGCATCGTGGCAGTGATGTATGTGTCTTCCAAACAAATATAATTTCTGTCAGTAAATACACAGCAAAATCAAGACATTTAGCCATTCTGTTTCTTCTCCTCTAGACTCCCTCCAGATTCACTAACTTCTTGATGTTCAGACCCCCAAACTGGACATAATGCTGCATTTGTTCTCTTATGAATACCACACAGAAGAGGAACACCACTTTTTACATCTTCAAAACGACATTTCTTTTATTTCTCAATGAGAAATCTGCCTTTTTTTGCTCGACTGTGGTGGGCTCTGATCTCACATTGACCGTTCTCAGGTGTAAGTATGAACTGGGGGTAGGGGCTGTAAATGTGGAACTTTCACTATTTGCAGTTTTTCTTAGTTTCAAACAAGTATTTTGTTTTTCAGAGGACTGAGGGGGGGTGGGGGTGTGTGTGCAGAGGGATTCCAGTGAATGCCTCATTCCAAAATATTTAGTAGCACTCCTTTATTGATGCGGAGCTATTATAAAAACTGAGCTATTCTTTGTTCTTCAAATAGGTAGGATCTAAAGTGAGACATAAGCACACGGACTCAGATTTTCAAAAGGATTAGTGTTTCAGGGGCTCAGCACCCCTGAACAAGGCCAGATTTTTCAAAGTGCTTGGGATATAAAAAGGGATCAAGACTCCAGAATAACAGAAATGTCTGTGTAGCTATCAGGACATGGTTAGCGGTAAAGCTCTTGTCACTTAAAGGGGAGCAGAATTAGGTCAACATAAAGGCTTCACCTTTATGTTGACAGCTTCTGCCTCGCTCTGCCTTGGCTCATCCTTGGAAAATAAAAGTGGGAGAGCAAAAACCAGACAGTCACATAGCTGAGCCCAAGCCAATGTGCCCTGCTAATAGCAAGGCTGAGTTGGCCAGGTTTTACTGTCCTAGAAATCCCTGGAAATCAGCTGAGATCTGCCCTTGTTGCTCTTGATAACCCCTTCCGTATGTTGTATTTTTTTAGTAATATATCATGAGTTTTCACAAGTGCTTGGCTTTGCTCATGCAGAGAGCTGGGAACGCACTCGTGGTGACTCCACATGCAAGCTTTCATGAACAGAAGCATCTGTTGAGACCTAACCATACTGTAACTCAAACACCAGGCTGGTGCCTGACACAGGATCTCAGGTTGCTCTCTACTTTACCTTTCTGATCCCATCATGTTTCATCTCAATTACATGGAGGGTGTAGTTGGTCCTCCGTCCCTTCTCGTTAAACTGAACGTTGCCAGACAATCCTTCAAAACGGACCTTAAAGACAAAAATATCAATGAGGAGAGCAAATTGGTCAGCATCTCACACAGTGGAGATTCGGCAGCAGTAAGAGGGGAAGGGAAGAAGGATGGAGAGTGCAGTCATTTCTCTCAGATGAGAAACAGGACATCTGATACCGGCCTTTCACTTAGGTTCACTCTCTACAGCATGCCTGGCCACGTGCACAGCCATTCTCTTAACTTACCCTTTTTTTAAAACCCTTTTCTCTTAAAACTCAGTGGTCTATTACTGAGCTCAGCGATGCATAAGAGCTAGATCACATGTGTGAGCCCATCACCTCTTGGAATGTGACAGTGAGTTAAATCAGCTCTGAACTCCTTGAGTTTTGTGGGTTTTTGTATTTTCTATATCTGACTTGGAGTCAAAATCTGATAAGGAATTTGTCAGTTCAAATCAGGAACTGTATTTGGAGGAAATATGAAACCATGGCCACGGATCCCAGCTGCCATCTTTCGATAGAGAGGAGTCTATCAGTTAACAAGCAAATTTAATTACCTCTGTGCCAGCCTAATAAAATGTGACAATTCAGTATTGTAAATGAAATTTGCATAGGAAACTTTGAATCATAAGCCTCTGCTGATAACACTGTCAAGCCGAAGACTGTTGCTCAGACCACATCCCACGTCCTGAACTTCTCTCAGTGTGGCCATTTGACCTGCTGTAGAAGTGTCCAGCCTGGCGTGGAGAAAGGATTCTGACTAGAGTCACATACAGTGTGTGCGGACCAGAAGCGTGGGAAAAGGAGTGCAAATTTGTGTCTCCATAGAGACCACCTGGATAAGTGCACATGCCACCAGACTGAGAATTAAAGGTTTGTTCTCAGCCTTTCCACTTGCTTTGGACAAATCTGTTGTCCCTGTAACTGAAGTCTTCCCACATGCAAAATGGGAACAGGTATTTAGCAGCCTTTTTAAGTAGTCTGAGATCCGCAGAATAAAGGCCCATGGTGAAGACATGAGGATATATCATTATGGAGGAAATCTGTTCCTAATCTGCTTAAACTGTTTGTTTTCCAGCTATTATTGCAAAGGTTTGTCATGAATATTAACATCTGCCAGTATTTTCTGAAGCTCCTTCAAGTCAAGAGGTATTCTTGGTGACATTTGGAGAAACAGCTTTTCCTTTCTCACAAGGCACAACATGCTCATAATAGATAGATGCATTAGAAAAGCATCATCCTCCTAAGCACTCACATGCCTGCTTTTTCATGGCTCCTTTGGTTTTCTTTTCAGGTCCTGACCAATTCTAGTGCTCAGGCCATGGCTGCTTTGTAGCTTTATATGCACTAGAAAGGAGGCGTACAGCAATTTCTTCTATCTGAATGAATGAAATCTTAATCCTATGGTGTCCATGTGGCACTGAAATGGCAAAAGGGGTCTCTCCCATCCATCTTGGAGGATGCAGCACAACTTTTCTGTTATTTAAGAACCTCTGAGACCGCTTGAATCACTACAAAATACAGTGAGGACTCCTTTCAACTGTGCTAAGCACCAGTAAAGTCAACTGGAGGTATGGAGCATTTAAGTGCATCTGTGTATAAGACACAGGCACATGGCTCTTGGCTAGGAGAGCTGGAGGAGAAAGGTTCTACTGTGGCCTTCTGGTTTAGAGGGTTAGTTAGCAGTTGGGGACTATCTAACTGCTGACTAGATGTGGTAACCAAATAACGTTAACAATAAAATTTGTCAAAAATTATCATAATCTGTTCAAAGTACAACTGAAACCTCAGTGTATTGGTTTAAAGAAATATTTTGTGAGCATTTTCCTGGGGAAAGAAAGTAATTCTCTTTAATGAAAGCATACATTTTGCTGAAATATGTTAGATTTCTGTTTTTGAAAAACTGCAGAATGTTTCAAATTGCTTTTCATCTTTGCTCCTGCCATCCATGACTCCTTCCTACACTAAACAGAAATAAGGCAATTCAGGAGCTTATTCCAGACATTTGAGTAGAAATAAGTAGAGAAACTTTTTGATTTTAAACAGCTCATAAAATTTTAGGCATTAGAAAATGGGAGGTGAAAAGAAAGCACACTGTGAATAGCTCCAAGAATTGCCCTAATTGTGAGTCTTTACAGAAAGGATAACTCAAACCTTCAATCTGATCTTAAGTTCTTCTATTTCCATCTGCCTCTTTCATGCTACAATACTAAATGCTGGATGATTATTAAATTCACAGTTAAAATTTCCCCAGGAGACTTCTTCCCCTGCATGTTTCAGAGCCTTTTATTTTGCATCACAACTGAACTGGTTAAACTTTTTTAAAATTATAATTTTTCAGTGGTAAAGAAACAACATTTGCAAATGGGTCTTCATGTTCTTTGCCCAAAATCACAACAGTTGAAAAATTACTAAGAAAATTTCAAAAGTCTTAAAGAGATGAGGAAACTTCAGACGAGATTTTCCAACACACATAAAAATTGTGTTTTCTAGCCAACTAATTTTGATATCCTAGTCTCATAAATACAATAAAAGAAAATACTTGAGAACCCATTGCTCATCAGAAGACTTCCAAGCACATCATGTTTATTAGGTAACCAATCTCCCTAATGCATCAAGGAGGCTGATTTTATTATAAAGGTTTGGAGAAGCTATGACAGTGATTTGCCCAAGGTCATACAGAAAGTCAATGACAGGCTTGGGAACAAATTGAATCCAAGCAATAAAATCAAATCAGATGTAAGATCTGGTTTTAAAGAAATTGTTGTTTTCCAGTAAGCCAAAACCAAATCAAAACAAAATACTTGGGGAAATTTGCATATGATGCAAATTAACTAAATTAAGTTTATCCTTCTTGCCTTCTTCACGCTTAAGGAAAGAAGATGGGATAAGCTATATTTGGATAACACTGAACTGCAGTATTTGCAAAGAATCTATCTATTTTTGTCTGAAAAAAAGAAAAATGTTAGAAATTAATGTCAGTCTTGAAATTTAATGAAATTTTAAAATCTTCTACCTTTCTAAGGCTTTGATAAGAGTGTATTGGTTTTGTCTCTTGCTGCAAGTTTCTTGTATTTTTGTTTATTCAAAAATCTGAATTTTTATGCAGGATGAAAAAGCAAGATTATCAGATTTAAGAAATAAACTATCTAAATGGCTGTTATTAACACTTTTACAAATCCTCACAGTATGAGATAAGCTACAATCTGGGCTTTGAGAACATTTTGATGATAGCCAACACATAAGGCAAAATTCAAATGTTTAGGACACCTAGCTCTAATCTGGAAGGATCAGTTCCTCATCCCAAGTGATTTGTTTGACTGTTTCTGCTGCTAATCACCCTTCTTTCCCCACCCACAGGCTACACTCAGCCCTCCTTGCAGTGCACACATCTCTTGGGTTTCAAACCTGCTGCAGTGCTCTCTGGATGTCAATGCCTTGTCCCCAGGGCACGGCTGGGTTGGCAAGGCAGTCCCCAGCGTTGCCGCGACGGGAGATGTCAATCCTCTGCCTCCGCAGGTTCTGAAACGCCTCAGCCATCACTCGGACCCCGTCGTACGTTAGCGCTGATGTGTACTAGAAAAAGAGGAGTTGTACATTGACCATTAGGGTGAGCTGACCTTGAGTGTGCTACACTGGGTCATCTCATGGCAGCTTTTCAGATTATTTGCCCTGTTTTCATCCTTCCATCTATGAAGCTCAACACTCTCTTGCTCCCTGTAATCACTGCTGTCCTGTAGGCTTGTGAACGCTGGTGCCTCCTCTCCCAGAAGATGGGAGAGTGAAGGAGAAGCTCCTGATGTGAAGTAAAGGATAGTTCTGCTTTGCCTTTCACTCTTCTAGCCCAGCTGCCTTCAGATTGCACTCCCTGAAGAGGACTCAGCCTTAAAAGCCATTCACCTGTTACGCGAGCCTTTCTGTTTAATTAAATCATTGACCTGAACTTTTAAGGAATACATTATA
>KZ507566.1:53943-82820 GCA_002844005.1 Limosa lapponica baueri
CTGCATTAATGAACCTTGCAAAGTGATTACATGCAGAAGTCCTGCTGCTAGTAAATAACATGGGCAGCTGTTACAGACCTTCACGCCTTCAAATAGAAAACAGAGGAGTACTGGGAAGGGTTTTTCCTCATTGTGTTTTCCTTGCTGCATCTGTTCTTTATGCTGTTCTTAAACTGAAAACATTTTTCAGCCAAAGGTTTTTTTACTGTCCCGTTCACTGCCTTGGTTGCTGGGAGAGGTGTCAGCAAGTCACACATTTATATTCCTCTCCACTGCTTGTGGGCTCAATCATCAAAGGAAATGCATAATGCAGGAAGACTGATGACTTGAAATGGGCCTCGTGAATCCATCTTGATTAACTGGTCCACGAAGGATGCCTTGAAAAGAAAGTCGCCCAGAAATGAGCCAGCTCCTTATTTATACACTGAACACCAGGAGGAGCCAAGCCGTTGAGTGGGCAGTGAGATGGCTGTCAGATGGTATAGAGAAAGCCTCGATCCTTCATGCATGACCCTCCTCAAATCTTCCAGCACCACTAACTTCCCTGCACGTCCCTTCACCCTCATATTTCACTACTAAACATCTGCCTCCTCGCCACACACTGATGACACTGGGTGGCATTGCTCCTTCTGGGACACCATCCCAGCCCATGGGAAAGCTGCGGACAGCAGCCGCCTCATCTCCATGCTCGGACACCGACAGGTAGCCGGCCCCTGCCCCACGCCTTCAAATTCCCTCTGTATTTCACTAAATTGGTATTAATTGCTGGCACTTTCCCTGCAGGGTGCCTCCTGCAGCATAATTGTGCCTTTGAAGCTGCGGTAACAGGCAGTGAAGGCTGAGATCTAGGCAGGCTGCAGCTGATCATCTCATAAACCTCCCTGCAGCCCAGCTTAAAATCTCCGTGCCTATGCTCTAAGTCTTGGCTTTTACTGAGAGAAAGAACATTAGTGAGTGTCCTTGAAGACTGCCTTTTTTCTGAGAAACACTGTTGTTTTCTCTCTTCCTTCTGCATCTTCTGAGCCCTCCAGATCTTGCCCTGAGAATGGCAAAACACATTTCTGAATGAGGAGATGGAAAACGCCCCTTTCTTTTGAATTGCCTGGAGAAGTCTTGTTGGCTGAACCTAGCACAGTCCCCTCATCCCAGGAATGAGCATTAGGTTTTTTAGTCCCTTTCTGTCTGGGATGAAGAGAGTGGAGTCTATTTTTCTCTTTTCTTTTTCTTTTCTTTTTTTTTTTTAAGAGTTGCACACTGAAATATTCCTTTTTTAAGCAAAAAGCATTTAAGCCAATTCACCGTGCGCTTGGGTGGGTGCCACGGAAACCTGTGGCAGCATCGGGAAGCTGGCCCAGCTCTCTTTAGATGCTATCCATGCATGGTTTGCAATGCCAGACTGCTTCTTGCTTGCAGACTTTATGATTGTAAGAAACTTTACAAAGTAAAACAATTGTTTCTGAATGGCTGTAGATCAGCTGAGTGAATGCAAAGTGGCTCCTGTCACTCCAACGTACACCGGTGTCTTTCTGCAAGGAGCAAGAAGTTGAGTATTTCCAGACGGAGCACCCCAAACATACTAAATTATCTTCAAGCTTGACTTCTCCAGTGAAGCATCATTCCTTGCTCCCATCACTTTGTATTAATAAGGAGGGTATGTCAAAAAAGAGCCCATCTGCTCAAGTCTTGTTCCAGCATGCCTTCCAACAGGAGAGGCTGCCTTCTCTTCCGCAGAATTATTAATATGTCAAAACTTGTTGTGGCACCAAAACATGTGAATCCTCACTGTAACACAGAAGTAAGCAAAGAAAAAAGGGAAAAGAAAGATGGTAGGAAGGGGCACTTACAGACAGGGTCCCAATCCTGCAGTTTGATGAGTCTGTTTTGTCCTCATCTATTGATGCAAAGCAAACCAAGTCAGGTGAGGATTCAGACTTCAAGGACATGGGGCTGAAGATGACGAGTGGCTTTTTTGTTGTACAGCTCTGCAGGCATGAGATATTCTTTGTGATGTTATTTGCAGCAGCCCTATCCTACCACTGCTGCACATTATGGATAAAAATGATCATACACATCTTGTTGGAAAGCTCAGTCCAGGCAGAGGGACAGATGGTCCAGGTGGATGTTTGTGCTTTAGAGAGCTTTCAGAAGAGAAACTGATTTAAAGGTTTGGGAAATGTGCCGTGTAGTGACAGATGCCAAGACTTCAATCAAAGATATGATTAAGGGAAGACCTGATCACAGTTTACAAAGGACCAAAACATCAGCAGTGGAATAGCTGATCTAACAAACAGAAGCATAAATCTGATGGAGCAAGTCTGAACTAGAAAAAAGCACTGATGAAGTCACCATGAGGAAGATACTATGGATTTACACATCGCCCCTTGCCAGCTGAGCCAGGGTAATGGATTAGGAGACTGCAAATGGCTGAGGAAACCTGTTAGTTTAACACCATTTTGCTGAGATTTAAGGAAACACATTTTTCCTTCCAACGGGTGTAATATAATCTGTCAGTTACTCACCTGATGCTCAGTGACTTTTTTAAGCCACAGTAAGTCACTCATGCTTTTGAGCCCTCATTAGCTACTGCAAAAATCCTTCCAAGGTTGCAGTTCATATTCTCCCATGTGGGCAATTTTAGTATCAAAACCAGATGATTTTCTCTTATATGAGACACACTAATTCAAGCAAAAATTAATTCAGGGCACTGCCGTGTTTTTACTATCAGTAATTCAGATGAGACAATGTTATAAGTGTTTCTTCTGCTTGATAATCTTTGATTCAGAACAGAAAAGCCATTTGGAAGTGAAATGCAGACCTCAGAAATTTCACTGATATATTATATTGTCTTCCTCTGCCTGAAAAACCAAGTTTTCTCATGAGTCTCCCCGCACCAACCTCTCAGAAAGAGAAAAGGTTTAACTGGCATTATTTTAGAAGTCTAAAAATAACTGAGGACATCTGTTTCCAACATTAGAATAGCATTTTTGCAAGACCAGGCACCTTGAGATCTCACCAGGACAAGAAGCCAATGGTGTACACATCCTTTCAGAAACTTCCACAAAAGAGAGTTCCCAATCAGCTAGTGATGCAAACCGGAATGCTGCTGACCTTGTTTGTACCATCCATCAGCAATACTTCAGGGCGCAGGAGACGGCGTTAATAACTGAGGGTGATTAAAATAAACGTGGCAGGTTTCAAGCTGATGGGAGACTGAGAACTGCAACATTTTAGCTCCAGGCAAGATGAATCAGGAGCTGGATGCAGGTAGCGGGGCCATCGGCACATGGTCAGTGCCACAGGTCACACTTGTGCTGTGGCAGGTACAGCTTCTTGCCCTGGGCTCATACCCAGCCCAGGCACAGCAGACCCTCCCCACGCAGCCACAGCCCACGCTGCGGGGTGTACACATGCTGTGTGGCTTTAGGGGAGTGGATCTCTGCCTATGCTGGGAGAACTTCACGCCTCAGGGATGTGGACATCCTTTTTGACAGCCAATTGGGGAGGGGATGCCCTCTTCGCTGTCTGCCCCATCTGCTCAGTCTCAGGTCACTGTGTCTCAGCCCTGCTGGTGCAGAAGTTCTCAATTTCATTTTTTTGGGGGAGGAGGGATCAAAGAGGACCATTTAAACCACAGGTGAACTGAATCAAAGCAGCAGAGTTTGCCTTACTCCTGCACAAGCCACTTTGCTGGCAAACCTGCTGTGCTGGTAACCTCCAAAGCCACCACAACTGCTTGCAAAGTGAAACTCTGCCCATGGCCTAACTCAGCACTGACACATGCTGATGTAAAATGGCACAGGAAAAAATGCTTACCTCTGCTAATCAACTCAGTTTTTATTTTTACTCTTCCTCGCTACCCCTAGCATCAGCAATCTCATACACTTACCTATTCAATTTCAAACGAGAGCATTTGCTAAAAGAACAACCTGGACTAATGCACCAGGAAAAAGAAATGCTAAAACACTGTATGTGGCAGCTGTCATTCATACTTTTCTTTTAAAGACAGGTCATGCAAATGTCACTTATTTTAAGACAAAGATTTTCCTCTGCCCAAGAGAGTTGATGTTCTCCCACTACTTGCAGGAGTCAGCCTACATCCCTGGCATAGAACAAACAGAAACATGAGGCCAAGGTTATGGGGAAAAAGCCTGTAACATCAAAAGAAAGGAATCCCAGAAGTTTCTAAGCTTGTTCCTCTGATAGCATTGACTTTTTTTTTCTTTTTTTTTTTTGCTTTGTGGTTTCTAGACTGATGCTCTCAAAGGCTGAGAACAAAGCTTGGAAAAAACTCACAAAACCAAACACTTCTTAAAGTTGGCAAACCTCTTTGAGTTCCAAAAATAAAAATAGACATACAGAGAAAGAGAGAGATGATTGCAGCCCCCCAGTGCTGGTACTCCTGACAAATATCCAGGTTGGCAGCTGGTAAAGCTAATTGTGGTTAACTTTAACAGGTACTGGTCAAGGCTCAGTTTTCATGAGTTTCCAAAATCCACAGACAGTGCCAAATTTGCCTCAAGGAGAGGCAGGGATGTTCACAGGAACCCTTCCCCTGGCAGCAATGTTGCAGACAGACCTTCATGGGATGGGGAGAGTTGAGCAGACAAGACAGGCTGGGTCTTTAACAGGCACAGCAGATTCGGAAAAGGATGTTTGCCCATGGCCTAAGGTGCAGAACAGTTTCATTTTGTTTGTGAACATAGAAATATTATTGTCTCACCTTGGCAACAGCAATTTCACTGAAAAAGAAAGTTGTTCCTGCTAGGAAATACTAGCTTTCATTTGCTGCTACTTGTCAAATTCTGCTTGGTGCTTTACTACAGCTTGCCCAACAGCAACCGCTGGGCAAACAAGCGGTGATTAATGCAAGCCAGTTCCTCTTTGTTCATGAATTGTCTGTGACCAGACAGGGAGTTCCTCCATGTTCAAAATGGATGATTTTTGCAGGCCTTATTCAGCCTTGCAAACTCATTGCCTTGCAAACTCATTTGCTTTGTGTAACTTTCCTGGTGTAACACCAGTTTGGAGCTGCTGTGACTGGGCAGGAGTGTGCTGCTGCTTTATTTTTGGCCGAGTATAGCTCTGAACAAGCATGTAGTTGAAAATACAAATTTCAGTGGGGTTATCCACAAATATTTCCCAACATTGCTTCAAATATGTCATTTCCATTATTGATTCCCAATGGGAAAGAGCCCAAGAAGGTTAGGCGGTGTTGTAAAAGGCAGGTATTGAAAATCCATCCCCTTGCTCCAGCCAGTGCAGGTGACTTGGTGGCTACGAACCAGCTGAGGGCTCACTTGACTTGTGCAAGGCAGAGCCTGTCCCAGCTAGAGCTGGGAGCCTTATCTTCATACAGGATGACAGTCCTAAAATCAGGACTCCATCAGTCAGCACAAGGGGCAAAAAATAACTCATTTGAAAATGTTCAGGCACTTGCAGTTTTTAGTTCTTAATTTATTCTCTTACGACCCAGTACTCCAGAATGAGCACTTCCACAAAATCGGGCTGTTTTCTAGGCGTGCGGGTGTGGACATGAGGGTATGTGTGCGTGTGGGCAGTGCACACCCTGTCATCTTAGGACTTGTCTACAGGGGAAAATGTGTGGTGTTTAAGGTCTATCCACTATGTGTATGAGTCAGTGGGAATAAATTACAGCATGTTACACCTTCTGAAGGCTCTAATCCAGGCAATGAGATGTCCTTAGAGGAAGGTAAAACCTACTGTGATCTCTTGGATTGGAGCATCCACACTATAGTTTAACCCTGCCAGACGCCGACTTCCCACATTCTGCCAATCCCTTGTAACATCCCCAGCCATCCCCACACAGGGAGGCTTGATGTCCTTCCTCACTGCCATATGGGCTCAGAAACATGGGATCTTCACGGCCTTTTTGCCATTCTCCTTGCAGAACCCATCAGCGAGTAGCTCTTGAGAGGGTGCAGCACATTACATAAACTGATTTGGCTTCTGGTGTCCATGTGCAAGGCAGAACCACAAAGCTTGTTCTGCCCCAAAAAGGGCCTTCTTAATCTTCAGGAATGCTAGTATTTGGTTTTTTAAAATAGTTTTTCCATGTTGTCTGATTATCCCCTCCTCTCTTTCTGTTTGGTTTTTTTTTCTGTTTCTTTTTTCTTCTTTCTCTCTTCTTTTTTATATTCTTGTCTCTGGAGTTTGCCTCTTGTGCAGTGCTGCGTTCTAAGGAGCAGGAAAGACTAAAGGAAAGAGCCTGAATTCCTTTCACTCTTCTTCTCCCCTCAAATCAAAGATGCTTGAAAAGCACAGCTAGCAAGAGTGGATTTTGGTGGTCCTGTCAGATCCTGTGGGTCCCAGGGACCCAAAGCACCCTCCACTGAGCTGCAGCTGGTTGGCAGAATCTCCCTGAGGAGAGGCTGAAAAAATGAAAAGCCTTTTGCTCTGAGTTAATTATTTATAACCCATGTTGGCTGAGTATGCAGCCTCTTCCAGCCAGCTCTGTCCTCTCAGCACTTGTGCAAAGGCTAAGAAAACAAATTAAAGATGGGAAAAGTGTGCTTTCTCAGGCTGAAAGTGGGAGAGCATGGTATCATAAGACAAAGGGAAATGTCCTTCAAAATTCCAACACCTGGGTATTAGACCACCTCATGCCTCTAATATATTTATTCTTATGAAACTGTGCAGAGAGAAGAGGTGATATTCTCGTTTCACCTTCCACATGGGTCTACACAAAAGTGCACAGACACACACACTTCAGCTACTCCAAATAGCTTCACTGCTTAACTGTAACGAAGGGACTTTCGTAACCATATGAGGACCGGGACCTGGGTTACAACAAATAATAATTTTTTAAAAATTAGCAACTGAAGTTATTGGCTGCTCTACAGTTCGCATGTCTCCCCCTGCACAACGTAACATTTTTAACTTTGTAATTACATGGTAGGCACCCAGCGCAGAAGTGCAGGGTCAGTATCAGAGCATCGCAGGGTAATTATGTGGCCATTTTTGTCTTGTAAATTACAGAGTTATCTTGGGATGGAGAGAAGGAGAACGGCAGCAACTGCTTGACTAATTGGTAGTTTAAAGTTTAATTACCCTAGGCCTGACGTGTTGCCTCGCAGATGCAGCTGCTGGAGGGAAGAACAGCTCCAGACCCACACGGACACAGCGGGTCCTGGCGGGGAGCAGCCTCAGCCCCCGGGTACCGACACCAGCCCGTCCTCTGCTGTACATCACCCTGGATAGATGGACACATCTGGGGAGGAGAGGGTAGGAGCTCTGCTGTGGAAAAACTCCAGCTGCCCTATGGATTGAAGCTATTCCTCTCTTTTACCCCTTCCCAAACTTCCCCAGGCAGACAAATTCTCCAGTCTCCTAGAAGATGACAACTTATCACTCCAGAAAGATGGCCCTGCTGCTGCCCATCACAGCTCTGTCCTCAGGTAGTGCCTCCCTGCATTAAAGGGAGAATTCTTTCCTTAAAGAAATCTTTAAATCCAATTCATTCCTTAGAGCTATGACAGTCAGATCAGATTTAGCACCAAATTGCAGAATAGGTACATATTTTATTTTTACTGGAAGGTCAGAGACATGTTGGTGCATCATCATTAACTAGTCTGCTCTTAGTGGGGCTCTCAGAATGGCTGTGAAACACTTCACTTTGGGGACACACACTGAAGTGGAGTTAAAACTAGTTAAAAAATGCAAGTTGTTACCAATGGTCAACAACTTCTTGGCCTGACTAAAACAAGCCGGAGGGCAATACCATGACCCCAGGTGCCCATAACACATAAAAAAATAATTATCAGAACAAGCATTAATTGACAGTTCACTTAACTGGCTTTGAAAAGATGCAGATTGAATCTGAAGGCTAAAAACCACAATAATCCAGCAGCCTTGGAGATACCCTGAAGATTATCTTGCTGGCTCAAGACACAAAACACCACAAGGAGAATACCCTAAAGGACTTGGGTATTTTTTCTACCCAAAAAGTGGATTAGAAAAAAAAGCTCAGTAAGTATAGTGCTTTACAAAATACGATAAAAAAAAATGTGAAGGGCAACTCACCAAATTTGCCAGAATGTAGTGGTAGCCATTCCCATTCTTTTCAAGCTTGATGATCTGCAAGAAGAAAACCAAGGGTATTTAGCAGAGACCAGCTAAGGAAGTAGAGCTTCATTTAGCTACCCTTCCTCCCCATTTTCCCCCAATGAAACTGTTGAAGACAAGAAGCCATAGCAAAATAAAAGTTTGCAATCTTGTTAGAGAAAGGAAAGAGCTTTAACACATGATATTTGAGCAGCAAGTCTGAAATTAGACAGGACAAGATCCCCAGGCAGATTCCACAGGCAGGGAGAATAAACTGCCTGAACCAACCTGTCTCCTCTGGACTCAGGGATAGAAACACAGTGCTTTTTCTAAAAGAAGGTTAAACAAGATTTATATTTCAGACATTAAAGGAACAAAGTGGAAGCTGGGGTCCATTTGTCCTGTGAATGCAGCTGAAACTCTGAGCAAGACTAGAGAGTTATTCTGCACATCCTCCCATCTACAGTCTCTGCCACAGACACCTGCCTGGGCGAGATGTCAGGAGGTTTAGACTGTAGGGCAATTTTTCTCCTTTAGTCCACTGGGGTAGCTTCAAGCCACATCTCCAGAACAAAGCAAGTCACTCAACAGAGGATCCCCCTTGCATGCTCATTGAGATTCTTTATATCTTCACACTCACGGTGTCCCAATAGATGCTCTTTGACACTTTCTCCTTTCTCCCTGATGCCTGTTAAGTTAGGGGTTTATTCTCATTTATCAATACAATTGCTTATGGATCTGTAACATTTGAAAGTTTCTATGTTAGCTGGAAAAGTTTCCCTTGCCTAAGTAGAAAGGCAACCATCTGTTGCAGGGTTGCCTGTGACTATGGGGGACAAGGTCATTGATTGTCCCCAGCTGTCTTTTTCTTCCTTGATTTACAAAAAAAAGTATAGAAACTATACTGTTAAAAATCAAATTATTCTTGCTGACGCCATGTTTCCACTGAAATTCTTCTTCAATGATTTCCAGCACCACTGTTAAATTCTTACCAGGTGACTAGAGCCAGATACCATCCACCTTTGAGCCAATCCACATACAGAAAGAAGACAGTGAAAAAAAAGCCCAAACCAACATGCCCTCAGAACCTATAAAAACAGAAGAATTGCCAGTTTCTGAGAGAGTTGTGCTGTTTCCATAAGGTTTCTTTGCTGGCAACTCTACCTCTTATTTCCATTGTCATATGAATTGATTCTGAACTACTGCCTGCATTGCCAACGCTCGGGCAAAATCTGCAAGAACGTTAGCAAGGCCAGAAACATCCTCACAGCCAGAATGATAATAAAATGACTGTTGTGTTGGATTCAGCCAAAGATCGGTCTACCCAGGACTTCTCTCTGATAGCAGGCTGGTAGCAGGTGTTTGAGAAGCATCAGATGAGGGCACACACAGACTGATCCTCCCCATGGGACAACACTCCCAGATTATCATGAACAGCCATTTAGGGATTTCCAAATGGATTATAAATGAGCTGACACTTGCTCTGTGCAACTGGTTCATCTGCCTTAGCCTTTCTCTGATGAAGTGCTCTTGTATGCACATTAAAACTCATCTGGTTCCCAGCATTAATGTGGGGGTGGCAATTAACTCCAATGCAGGCTTCATTTAGTAGCAGTTTCTTACACAGCTCCACCAGCTAATGTCAGCTCCACCAGCTCCACTGCCCTGAGGTTCTCCCAACAGGATCCCTCGGTATGGCTTTTGCTGAGCAGTCTGGAGCCCTCATAAAAAAGCTCTGTATACCTAATGCTATAAAGATACATACTCTTATTATGGGTAGTTTGCTGATTATCTTCCATAGCCAGATCTGAGAAGCAAAACCAGACCCAACTTGTCCCCCTTCCATTCATCAACTGAGACTGACCTTTGCAGTAAGTCCTAGACCTTGTGGGAGTAAGGAGCATCTCTGGGGCGCTGGGATGTCTAAGAATTATGATCCAATTCCCCATTTCTCCAGTGTCAACAATAGCTGGCATTGGCTCCTTCTGCCCAAACTCTCCCTTTGTTATTTTATTAGGTGTCAGAGTCGATGAACCGGAGAGGGCTGCCATCCAGCTTTCCCTGAGCTGTTAATCTTGCAGCCCATCCACCTGAATTATGAGGCTTGCTTCCTGTGTTTTACACAGTTATTTGTGATCTTAATTTATTTTAGAATGCTTGCTCAGTCCTAATGTGTCCGGACGGCAGTAGCAAGCTGAGGTTATAATAGCATTTATCACTTACTCTGAACGTGGTGAGAGGCTGTGCTGGGCTGCATGCTGATAGCTCACTTGGGCCACCTAGGTTTCATTACCCACTTCTTAATGGGCCAGTTTGACATCTATTAGAGAGAAATCCTCTCAGAGTGAAACAGTGGCAAAGGAGAAATTCCAGTTATTCATTTTAATGAGAGACAAGGAAGAAACAATACAGGGCTCTGATGGAATACAACCCACCGCTTACTTAGCCCATTAAGGCTACACAGCGCGGCCCCACAAATATCCTGCCCTGAACCAAGGCCTGGCTCATAAACGACAGTTACCTCGGCAAAGATAAATCGTACCCTTGAGACATAACACAGAGAAATCTCCCAGAAAGAAATCAGGTCATTTTCCCACACGTCGTTAACACGTTGAATGCTGGCTCCTCTACAGCTATGGTCTCCAGAATGCGAGGTCTGCCTTGCTGGAGTCAGCGGTGGTTATTTGTGTTGTGTGTATGGCGTGAGAAGAAGAAATTAAAAGTGTGTGCAAGCACCAGTGTGCACATGTGAGGGACTGATACTAAAAAGCCATCCCCAGCTCTTCTGCTCACCAGGGAGCACAAATCCACAGCCACGGAAAGACAGAGACAGGCTTGTCAGGGAAGAAGATAGATGCATTAAAAAGCCCCTGAGAGGCTGAGGCAGCTCTTTGAACACCTCAGACGCTCAAAGAGACAGGGCAAACAGAGCAGTGACATCCACACAGAGGTTGCTGGTGCGGTGAGCTGAGAGACTGGCCACCAGCCCGAGTTTAAGTCCCAGCTGAATTTCACAGGATAATGAGCAGAACACTATCTTTGATCCCCTCCGGTCCTCTGCATGTTCTGAAAGACCCGGCATCCCCTGCTTACACTGGGATAACTACCTCTGCTCTCAGAAATCCCTGTGGATGCAGAACAAGAAGTCAAATGAGGATAAAAATGGACTACACAGGTCTGAAAAAAGTTATCTGCAGACCTATCCCTAACAGGAGCATTACCTTCTAGGCACAGATGTCTGTTGGAATTGGTCTGTCTTTAATGGTTGTTTTTTACAGCATGCCAAAACAAATATAATCACAAGATCTGGGTTTTTTTAGTGTTCTTGCAAACAGCTTTATTTACATCTATGTTTAACTCTTGCTCCAGTTATGTGAAGAAGTTTGAAAAAAAAACTTATTTTCCTATTCATATTAGGAAAATGAGATAATGTTTGACTACAGAACTTAATTTTCTGTTAGACAAACCAGGCTTAAAACCCCCACATCATTAACCCTAGAAATCTGATATACCCTAAAGGAAAGCTTGCAGAAAAGGCAAATTCACCAGTTAGATCCTGTCAAAGATTTTGTTCAACTGCAGGTGCTCTGTGATCAGAGAGAAGACTTTACCCTCCAGAATAATCTGGTCTCTCCTTCATGAGCATGATCTTTCCTTTGAGGCTAAAACCTGTTACCTGCTTCGTTATTCTGTATAATGGAGTAGCACCCAGAGACATCCAACAAGGATGATTTTGCTTGTTGCTGAGCTGTGCAGCTGGTGAAATGACAATCCTTGCCCCAGACAGCGAGCAGCTGAAGTGTGAGACAGGAGATGACAGGTAGCTTAGACAAAGCGACGTGTGAAGCACGAGGCAAGAGTGAGCTGGTTATGAGAAGTACGACAGTGGGAGTCACTGTGCACTGGCTGCGTGGCGCTGCAGGGCCCTTTCTAAGCCACGTGAGACAGGAGTCCCAGCTGTGGGGAAAGCCTTGGCTGTAGGTATGAGGGGCAAAGATATTAAGGCTGGAGTTGAAGAAGAGACACAGGTGTGGACTGAGATCTGTCCATGGGCTTGCATTGATCTCGTGTCCACAGAAGTCCATATTCAGGATTTAGGGAAAGCATTAAGGGGGGCATGGAGGAAGAAGAATGGGGAATATTTGGGTCTACACTACTGGGCAACCTATCTAGATTGAAGATGAGTAAGGTAGGGGACACAACCCAGCTGCTGAGTTCTCTGCTGCATATCCCATCTGCCTTGTGGCCATGAGCTGGCAAAACAGCCAGGAGCTGGCTGGGAATGAACTAGTCTCTCCCACTGCAAGGCATGACAGGAGCTGGAAACATCCGATCCCACTGCAGCCTGGATGCCCTGGGAGGATGCCGAGCTCCAGCCTGATCTGGAGACATTGCTCCTGAGAACACTACAGAAGTACCATAAAGCTTCTCCATCTCTGTCCTGCTGGCAGTGGTTGTTTTGGTGCAGCACATGGAGGCTGGAGGACCAGGAGTCTGGCAGTGCCGATTCACACCTCCACCCTAACTCACAGGAGGTGGGAAAAATGGAGAAAAACTCAGCAGAATAAGGAAGTGCCACGTCTTGTGCACACTGCTTGGAAGAACTAGCACAAAGAAGACTTGTTGGGGAGTAAAAGGCTCAGCAGAGGAGTCAGTCAAGTAGGGAACATGGAGCAGCAGATCTCACTCAGCATGAATACATGGGAGCTCCTAGTATTTCTACAGCTTTGCAGTTTCCACAATAATACAATGCAGAAATACCTGCAAGCTCAGCAGCCTGCTGCAATACACACACATCATATCCAACGAGAGCTTCAATGAGACATGGATCAGACAAGAATGGGGAGGAGAACTTCGCCAGGAGAAACAGCCCTTCCTGTCCTGCATGCAAGACCCCTCCCAGAAGACCCACACCAACACAACCTTGCTAAGGATGATGTTCAGCCGCTCAGATTCACAGTCCACCACCACCAGCCTTTCCTTCTTCTTCTCCAGCTCCTGGAAGAGCATGCGATAGCCCTCTTCTGTTGTCGTCAGTATGTTGACAGCTGTCACCTGCCAGTTCTTCTCAGCTGCAGTGTCCAGCACTTTCTGCAGGACTGACAACCCTGCAATGGGAAGAGGACAGTAGGGGGAGAACCAGATTTTAGTTGTGCAATGGCATCTTTCCATCCTTCTGACAGCCCACATAACGGCCTCAAGCTGGGCTGGGTACAACATTGTAAGAGCACAGCAGAACTACAGAGAGCAGCTAATAGTCTAGCATCTTACCCAAACACAGCTGGGCTAGAATTAATGACTCCTGCTTTTTCTGTCCTAGCATAGGAAAATAAGATGGTTCCAGGCCTAGTTTTCCTTTGTAATTGGCAGATCAGTCTCGTTGATCAGGCCCTACTGTGGAATTCAGATAAGAGCTCTAATTCCCATCTTCTTGTCTGTCACCACCCAAATCACTTGACTTCTTTGGGCCATAGTTCTGTTCTCCTCTTTGATCTGTTTACACTCTCCTAGGGTTAGGGACACCCTCAGCAATCACAATACACAATGACATTCAGCATCCTTGTCTCATTTGGCAGCATCTCATCAGAAAACTTCATTATTTTTAAAGGATCTTGCCTAAATTACATGCACAGCCTTTCAGAGGAGATACACGTACTCAGCACTACTCTGAAGTCCTGCTAGACAACACTGCCTACTGCAGTTCTTTTGGGATACTGAGCATGCCCATGCTTCGTGACAACAGAAAGCAGGGCAGGATGCTTTTACACCTTCCCCTTGTTTCTTAAGGTCATCTTGTCCCTGCAAGGGCTAATGACACCTTCCAGGACAGAGCTGTGAATCACCTTTACCTCTGCACTGTCCTCCATGAGTCCATTTTGCTCTCAGCCTCCAAGCCTGGAGTTTTAAAGACATCTGAGGGCTTGGGAAACTAAATCACAGAGCAATGAGCTCACTAGCCCTGTTCACAGTTTAGAAAGTTAGATAATATATTCCAAAAGCCCAACAAAGGCTTTTGCTATTTTGCATAGACAAATAACACTCACTAGCACAAGGAACCTGGGAGTTTTCCAAGCTACCTGCCAGAAACATACACACATATCACAACCGGATGTGGGCTCAGGTGAGACCTGAGCAGCTGTCAGTTCACATTTATAAATGTGCGTCTTAGTGGCCTCGAGTTCAACAGACCTATTCAATATGGGACCTATTTAAGATAAACAATTTCCCCATTTGAAATTCAAACCACTTACACATTAAATATTTCCCTTGTGTTGATGGGGTTCAGATCCGACCCTATGAACGCAGGTATACTGTGTCAGGTTAATGCTTCATCTTGATCAATGCCCACCTTCAGCAGGAATGAATATTTAGAAAAGGAATAGAGAACAAGGAAGGCATAGGGTGACCTTTCCCTTAACCACCCTCTCAGCCTCCAGCAACCCACAGTAAGATAACTTCTTGAGACAAAGGCTCCACCTAGACCACTATGTTTAATTGCTTGGTAACCCTTCCCACATAGTTGTGACTTACCCCGGTCAGCATCATAAATATACACAAACTTCTGCCAGCTGTAATGCTCGATGACACTGATGAGGGCATCCTGGAGCTCTGGGCGAAGCTGGAGGACAAACTGGTTTGACGTTTCAACAGGGAAGCTTGGCGTTATGAAGCAGACATGGAGAGCCCCACAGAAAGACGTGAGCATGTTGACGGTCCTCCTCTCGTAAAATCCAAAGATGGCATAGACGCCCTTGGAGAACTGTGAGCAGACTGGAAGAGCAGAGAGAAAGGTCATGAGGGCAGAAGGACAAGGAGGTTTCTCAGGCAAGTCACCAAAATAAATCTTTTCCCTGGGATAAGCTGTAGTTTCTCTGGACAAGATCACTTTCCTCGAGGCCTGTGGGTTGGTGAACACAACCTGTGAAGAACAGGGCCTGTGGCCATGGGGTGCTCTGTGCATTTCCACAGACCTGCTTTACCTTCAATAGGCAGAAGGGACACAGGAGAATGAATTCAGTATCCCCAGGATTTTGCTGAAGATTTTGCTGCTTCTGGGACAAAATGTATTATCTGAACAAGGGAACTCCTCAGCAGAAAAGCACAGTGGCTCACCAAGCCCTGCCTCCTTCCGATGAGAGCTGTCTGGGCCCTGTAGCTCTTTTACTATGGGGGAAAAAGGCTGCAGCTAGAGCTTGCTATTGCAGCCCCAGATGTATTCAAGGGGCAGAAGGAAAGCATTTGCATGACAGCACAGCCCTTTGTGGCCAATGACTCCAGGAGGAAACCACAGGTTTGGCCTCAGAAGGTGAGACCACTCTGAGAGGGCATCTCAGCAAAGGTTCACCTAGGTTCAATACACTCATACCACAACTATGAGGGAGGTTTGTCCCCGGGCATGAGCTGCAGGCACTGAGGTTGGAGCCTCTGACACCAGGGGTGCGTTGGTACTTGGGGACACCTGCCTGGCCATTTCTGGTTTCCTCAAAAAGCCATGCTGGGAAAGGCTGTGGGCCCAGTGAGGCAGCGGTGGTGGCCTGGGAGCTCTCCATGACTAAGCTCTGAGGGTGCAAACTGTCTGATCCCAGCAGCTGGCGCTGTGCTGCACAGGGAAGGCTCTTGGGTTGAAGCTCTTCTCAGGAGAGCATTTAATGAGATCGTGGGAGCTGCTGGAAAAATGCCTCAGGATCTCAGTGAGGCAGAGAGAGTTCACACTTTGGGTTGTAAAACTTAGCCCCTGAGACAGTCAGACTCGTTTAATATCACCCCTGTTTATGGCACATCCCAAGTTATCACCAATAAATCTCTAAGACAGAGGTGGTGGCAGTGACAGCATTTTCCCTGTGTCAGAACTCATGGCACTAGTGTCTCCTCCCGTTGTCACTCCGACTCTGAAGACCTTTGGCTCTGACATTTTTACTGACTCAACACCTCACACATCACTTGCCAGCCCCCTCCCCCCAACATAGTGCAGGGTGAGAAGCCGGATGTGACATTTTGGGGTCCCCTGGCAAGTGCTGGGAGCTGCTTGGGAATCCCTTGACCTGGTTTCTGCTGGTAGCCACCAGCACCGAACCTTCTGCACGTGTGGCTGGAGACACACTCCTAAACATTAGCTTGCTTCATCCTTAGCTGGGCTCCATCCAAGCTCTGAGCCTCCAGTGGGGACCAGAAGTCATCCTCAACTGGCTTACTACCATCCTGTGTAAGATTACCTCGTTCCTCACTCCTCTACTGCCAGCATCAAATATTCAGAAGGAAGATGAAGAAATCCTGCTTCCTACAGCGCAAAGCAAGTCCCTGCTCCCATATCAACACCAAAATGAAGCCAGATTTTTGAAATGACACCGTGTTGAGAGCTGAGAACCGAATCTCATGACACTGGTGAGATTTTTTCCTTCCTCTTGGAGCTGACTCCAGGTTTTGAGCATCCCATCCCAGAAGTTTGTTCACTCATCCTCTCTTCGCCCCTCAGTGACTGTGGTCTCACATACCTCAGCACCCTCCTCCCTCAAGGGAATTTGTATTTCTGTGGGACAGGGACTGATCGCAAAGCCTGAACCGTGACGGAAATAAACCTCTCTTCTCTTTATTTTCACGGCAGTGCCTCTCTTTGCAATCAGCAATTGTGTCTGTATCAGCTGGAGTCACTGCCCTCATCATGAGACTGACACATTCAGGAAGAAAAGTAGCAGGCACGGATAGAAATAGTCTGAACATCATTTCCATGTGACTGGACCAGTGGGTCTAATGAACAGTGCGATATACCATATGTGAGAGATCAGAACATGATCTCTGGAGACCCGGGCTTCAGACTCACCGAATGATTAAAGTGACATTCTCGGGGCAGCTGAACAATCCAGCACAATTAATAATCCAGACAATAAACTTAGCTGGCTTGCTTTGTTTTGTATTAGGCAAGCCATGGCTTCCTTGAATTTCATTCTCTATTTGAAATAAATCTATTATTTTCTAGATTTTTTTTTTTTAACTCTGTGGCTCAGTCACGCTCAGGCAGCCCTCCTACACTGTTCTGAGACACTCATCAATCCCAGCATTTGAAACAGATTGCACCAAAGACAACTGGGAGAACGAACAGTCTTTATCATTAGTAAGTCTGGAAAGAACCCTAGCTCGCTTTGTACTTTCAGACTAAGAGGAGCCATGGACAAGGCAGATAATCCGGGGAAAAAAAAGACTTGCTGAGGGTTACCACCCAAAGAACAACAAAGAAACTGTTGTGTCAATTAATCTGGAAAAATGAAACGAGTGAGAACTGCAGCCACCTTCCTGGGACTGAACTTGGCATAATGTAAAAGCAGTGGCAGCAAAGGAATTTAAATTTCAGGACTATTTTAAAATACAGATGTTCCAAATGACTTCACCCAGCAAAACTAAAAAGAAATTACTTGCCATTTACTTAATACACTGAAATAGCTGAAATTTCTTTATATTTGCTTTAATTATATTATTAAGCAAATTTATTGACAATTGCGTTCTCATTTGATTGCTCTGCAACTTCCTAATAACATACTATTAAGAATTGTAAACCTTAACTAGAGGAAACAAATATTTTAAACTCTCTTTTTTTTTCTAGAGGGGAGGAAGCTGATGAGTTCCTCACCAGTCACTAACCTCTGACTGATGCTTTTCTAAAAAGATTATGAAACATAAAAGGGACAAAGATCGTGCTGGAATGGAAGGTCCAACAAATTGAGCTCTGCTGGTCAATTGGCCATGATAACGTCACACTTTGCAAGCCTTGTGCCAGCTACCTGCTGGGTGGCCACTGGCTGGCTTTACCTAAAGAAGAGAGTTGCAGTCAATCTGGTAATTAGGTCAAGAAGTTTAATTTGGACAGTTCAACCTCTGAAGCTCATTTCTGCAGGTGGGAAACTGGGTGAAATGCAACAACATAAATGTCTGCCTATCCAAGGAGGTGAGCGTGAGTGAAGAGTGTTCACTTGGGTGTAAATGCAGACATTCGTGACAGTTTGCATGTGCTATTCTTGGCCTTTGGGCTGCACAAAGGGAAAGAAGGACAGAGAACATCTATTCTGGGTTTAACTCTGCTATTATCTTACAACGAATTTATAATTAATTATAGAAGGGTTTTCCTCTAAACAGGCCCTCGGAAGATATAGTTCATAATGATTGATAACCATGGCAACTACTACCTTATTCACCCTGTTCAGTCTTGTATAATTGATCACATTCGGACTTTTGGCTGGGTCATGGTGTGTCCTGCACCAAGCACCATGGACATCCCATATCCTTCCTTCTCCAGACACAGGATCTCTCACTGAGGCTCCCTAGTGCCATTCCACAAATAAAATTATGGAAAAGCAGAGGCTTTAATTTGATTGTCACCTGGTTACACTGGAAACACAACCCAGCAACAACCAGCTACACTTTGGACGCAACTCCACAGTGCCTGTTGCAGCCAGGTGAGGTGAGAGCTCCTCAGACTGTTCTAAAACCACTTCTAGCTTACAGTAAAAAAAAAATAGCTTGGTAAGATTGCTGGTACCTAGTTAAAAAGTGACTGATGTGGTAGAGCAAGCAGGAGGAGGCCTCCCCTCTCCCTTTGTGGAAAGGTTGCCTTCGTGGAGCTGGTGTGTCCTTGAATTCAGATGAGGAAAAAGCACGCTCAACCGTGCTTCACTCACGCTTGAAATCCCCAGACTCTAGGATTTCTGGTCCTGCAATTTCTCTCAAGTTTCGCTTTTCATATGGAAATATTCAAGGTAAAGCATTTAAATCTAAGAGAGGAAACACTGATCTTATTGAAAACACATGCAGGATAGGAGTCACCTACCCAGCAGCTGAAGACAGGCAGGTCTGACCACCTTTGCAAAAAGAAAAATACATGCCCACAACTTTAAATTGCACATTTTCTGTGCAGGATAGGGAAGCAAAAGAATTGTTTTGAGTCTATAAAAACTCCTGAGAGACTTTGTTTTTGGCCAAAAATCACAGAGAGAGTAGATGCACAAGGCTGCACAAGACTGATTTCTGCACTCAGGAGGGCCAGGGATGTTTTGGAACTGGAGGTTTGATCCATGTGAAAGGCAGATCTCAGATATAACAGAAATCTCACTTGGATTTTGGTAAAAGCAGAAGGGAAACAAAAAAATTTCTCTTTGTCACCACAAAGAGGGGCTGAAACAGTCTCTGCATTTGAGGGAGGAGAACAAGAAAATGGGTTGCACAGAAGGACGAGAATGAGGATTTGGTCTCCAGGAGTGAAAATGGTGCAATTCTGCTGAGAATCTGCAAACACGACTGCAAAAAGGCAACTGCTCCCCATGGACATAGCTGGAGAAGAAGCCTGGTAGGAGATCCTGGCAACCGCTCATCTGCCATTTCCTTTAGAAGCAGGATTTTCACCATTTCACTGAGTTTAAGACTAGAAGGGGACATTAGATCATTTCTACTGACTTTCTGTATCTCATGGACCATTAAGTTTCACCCAGCTACGCCTGGAGGGAGCCAATAATATGGTTTAGTTGACTCTCAGGAGACTCAACTGCTGCGTGCCTCTGTCAGACAACAGAAGTAGCAGAGACACTGCTAATACCCAAAGCCACAAGAGCAGTAAAAAAAACCGATTAAACAAAATATCCCCAGATGTTCCCCACAAACAACTCATGTTCTCTGTTGCACAAGAAGAGAAAAACCCCAGATGGTCCCTGCCAGATCTCAGAGTCCTTCCCAACCCTGGAGGATGTCATATCTGAGGAGCATCCAGGAGGGAAGACACCGCACCCCCTCCAGGAAAGCCATTCCTACAGTGCTGAGCTGCAGACGTTGTGAGGATTTTGAGCAAACAACCATAGTCCAAGCACGCAGGGAAAGAAGAGGGCAATTTGGAAATGCAGACTCCAAAATAGGAAGAAATCTCTGAAATCACCCAGTCCAGCACACACAGCACTTAGTCCAGAAACCTATATGCCTTTTGAAAATTGCAAAATGAGTCTGGCCAGACTTTGAGTGTAATAAAATAGTCATCTCAGTCTGCTGTCCTCTGTAAGTTGTTAAAGACTCATCCTGCAATGCCTGCAGCCCCAATATCAGTGTGGCACGTCCTTTATCTGCCCAAACCTGTTGGGACACAAAACCAAACCCCTCACTTGCAGCAAAACATACTTATTGACAACAGCGGTGTCAAGAAGCAGTTCCCACATGCTTTTCTTTGCTCACTTGGAGTATGTGTGTGCACATGTGGGAAAGAGGAGGGGGGATGTGCATGCATAATTTATTTTTAGCATGCCCTGCCTGGAGGCGACCCTCACACGGTGATGGAGAACCTGACATCAGGTTGGCGAAGCCGGTGGAATTTTGATGAAAGAGCACTAGTGTCTGCTTCAATTAGGATCAGCTCAGCTTTCCTCCCAAATGTTTGTCCTCACAGTTCTCCAGTGTGGCGTAGGTGCCAGAGTGCATCTCTTCAGCACATCCCAACGACAGCATGTTCCCACAGATTTTTCTAGCAGGGGAAAGCCAAACAGATTCTACACTCCCCCATCGCTCCACGCATGTATTTAGCTGACAGCAGATATGTCCCATATATTTGATCAACTGCAAATAAAGCTGATGTGATATCACAAGAAATATATGTTTCTCTTTCAAATACATAAAAGTCATAGAAGTGTGCTCCCTTCCATAATTTTCCTGCACTGAGGCTCTGACCATCTTGGAAGCTGGAAAGTAGTGTTGATTTTTATGTCAAGATCTGCTTTTCTTCCCTCATATTTAAAAATAATCTATGACTGAGAGCTGCTCATAACTGTTTATGCTGCTGGCTTTGATTTTTTTAGTTAAGTTCACCTGCCTGACAAATAAGTCTTAGTTTGCCTGGCTGACAAATGATAACTTTCCCTTGAGATCAAATTGGATTTGGGATACTTCTTTCTCGCATGCTGCTGAGTTTAAGGAAACGGAAATAGCATGGAGCTTTTGTCAACAAATATTAACAACATGGACTCTCAGTCGTTTAAGTGCACTTCTGAATTATAATCACGGCGGTAGAAGATGTGGCCATGGGAAGTTGACTTTGACCTCTCTGTCAAAGGGACCAGTTGAAAATCATAGCTCTTCCACTTGTGCACATCACATCTTGAAACCTCTTTTTCTGCTAGAGTCTTCAAATGTAGTTCTTATACAGTGTACAAAACGGAAGAGAAATTTCAAATATCAAAGGTCTTAATGGGGTCACTGAGCTTGTTGAAAAAGAAAAGAAGGAAAACCAAGATGTTTGACAAAGCCTTTCTTGTTTGCTTTGCTTGCTTTTAAACATGTTGTTACTTTGAGGATTGCTAAGATTTTGTTGAATCATATAAAATTAAGTATATTGAAGGGTTTCCAGTTAATATTCAAACTATTTCTAAGTAATGGTGGCACTTTTAACAGGAATTAGGTGCAAATTCCCTACATGAAATACTGAGATTATGAGCATCTTTTAACAGGACCTGGACTAGAACCCAGAGTAGACATGGGTATGAATCAGCTGAGATCAGGGACTTCTGGGGTCACAGACTTGGATGTTCCCTTAAATAAAATGTCAGTTGACAGCTGTATTTTCTGCGTAGCCTTCAAATGATCGCTAACCCATGGAAAGAAAACAGAGACACCACTGGAAAGGACATGATGCCCATCTCAAGCAGCATTGAGACTTGGAAAAAGCCCTTCTATTGTTAGAATTAGGAAATTATTCTAATAGGGACAGGTTGGCTAATGAGGATCCTGTGGCTAACAAATCTTATGTGTAAAGGGAAACAGGTCCAATGCCATCTCTGTTTCAGGTTTGTTATCTAATCATGACTTGGATCTTGGCTTGTGAAATGGAAGAAGGTGACTGCCTTTCTCTGAGCCCCATCTGTTCCAGTCCCTCGGGTCAGAGACTGTCTCTTCCTCCATGCTCCTAAAGACCTAAAATAAGCGCATATTCTGAGCTGGAAGCACTGAGGTCACACTCTCAAGCTGTGTAATTTTCTTGTTGTCTACTGCCTTAATCTCTCCAGTGTCCCATACCAGAACCACATTTTTCCACAGAACTTCCTGCTTTTGTAGCTTTTTTTAAAACAGAAAAGACATGCAGAAGGGCTCTGGTGCCTGGAAACAATTCTGCGTATTTCAGCTCTAATGGAGGATTTGTCTTTTTTTTTATAAACGTGAGCCTTTTTTAAAAAAAAATCTCTTTTCCTCCATGCCCGTCTGGCTCATTTCTGGAGTTCAGCTAGCTATCAAACCACAGCAAGCAAACCCAGCTGGGATATAGTCTTCTGAGATCCTTTTATGGCACATTGTGTCATTAAAAATCATCATATTTCATTAATGAAAGGTATGTCTCCTGCTCCTGGAGCCCAGGGATGGCCACTGGTGGCTCTTGAGCCTTGCACGGCTTTTGAGCAGTTTGATGTTGACACATGTGCCAGAACTGTCAGAGAGCCCGTGCTGGCAGCGGGGCTGCTGGGCAGTCCAGCCTTATGCTGTGTCCAGAAAGAAGCAAGCAGAAAACGCTGGCCATGCTGGGTTGCCTTGGAGCAGCAGAAGCTCTTCAAAACCAGCTGCTGTCTCCTGCTCACAACCCTCACCTCGAGCTCCCCTGCAGCTCCCCTAGAAGGAGGGGGTGATGTCTCATAGGGTCCCCAGCCACAGATGGATGTTGCTGTGGGCCCCATGGGCTCTGGAAGACCAGCTATCCCTGCTCTCACCTCACCTCCTGCAGTAAAACAGAAAACCAGAAATCTGTCCTCGTTGAACTCTCCATGTCTGAAGCAGAGTCATAAATATTAAAGCAAGATTACTACAAATGAAAAAGTGTCAGCGATATTATAAAAGGAGGCAAGGGATGAGGGTTGAACCAATTTTGCTTTTGCTGTTTTATTAGATGGCCTTTTGTATTATATTGGTCCTTCTGCAGATAGTGCTACACTAGGAAAACTAAGTACAATATCACAGTGTAGCTTTCTGCTGGGGAGCATGAACAACAACGGAGGAAAAGAATAAAGCACCAAACCGACAGCATGTTAATACGGCACATAGCACACTGCTCTTAGGTCAGCACAACATTTAATTCTGGGCTGTAAGAGCTGAATTATTAAAACAGAGTAAAAAGAGAGGAGTGAGCGGTGGGAGGGGGGAAGATAAGCAGTAGCAGAAAGCAAATGTGTCACATAAAGACGAGCTCACTGCAGATGGAATACATTTTGTCTTCAATAGCTTCTTTTCTTTCTCTAATACATTGTATCTGTTCATGGCAGTTTTTCTAGACATTAAAGCCTGTGACTGTCTTCAGTGCAAGCCTCAGGTTCTAATGAGGATTTTGTAAGTGCTTGTCCTGAAACTCATTGCAGGTCACAATGCGAAAACCAGACGATGGACTTTCCCTGGAAAAGTTATTCCAACATTAATGTTACTTCCACTGGGGAAGGAGGGTGTTAATGTCTACCTCAACAACTCCTTTCTTTATCCTGATAATTGCAATTTTGGTCCCACGTCCCCCTGCTTCATAAAATATCTGCATAGATATTCCCAAATTTTCTCTAGTCTGTGCTTTTGCAAATGTGCCAGTTTAGAAGCCAAACTAATGTCTCCGTCTCTGATGTGTTCCCTGTGACATTCCTGAGACTCGTGGTGTTGCCTTCAATTGGGAAAACAGTATTTTGGTAAATTTTCTCATCTGTATTGTTCTTGGTTTTTTTTCAGGATTACTTCCTGCTCATAATAATGTCTCTGTTAACCCCTCCCTGAAGTCTGCTCCAGGCATGGAGTTCAGTTATGATACATATACTCCTCCTTCCAGGATTGTAATGAAGGTAGCAATCAAGACCATTTTTAACTGCAGCTCTCTACCAGCCTCCCTCCCTGCCCCATCAGCTCAATACCTTTTAATTTTCCATCACAATCCGACCTTGTGAGGTCTTGGCCATTTGCAGTCTACAGGAATACAGCTTTACGAGCCACTGAATTCCATACTCTAAATTACAGGATCAGGACCAAACTTTGTGATTTGGCAGGCAACTGAAGAACAGACTAACTTTCAACATGATTACTTCCATACAGAGACGTCAAAATAGCTGTATTTAGAGAGCAGGTCTGAGTAGGAAGGTCTCATCTGGTGACCAGTGACAGCAGGAGACCAGGTGGCCCAGCAGACCTCCTCAGAACTGAGTCTACACATGGTATTTTCTGTGCCCGCTTTGGGATCTCAGCACTTGGAAGTGCTGAGGTCCTACCTGCATACGTAAGTCCCCTTTCTGCTTCTAACAGTTCTCATGGTGGCTTTAAACATTTCCCTTCCCAGGCACTGAGCTTTCTCATGACACGTACTGAAAGAATATGCCTGTTTGAGAATGACAAGTCACACACAGTGGTTTGGATCACAGCACCCGGACAACTACACACCAATGCTCATCATCTCAGCGATGATGTGCTCTCATGCCCTAAGCCTGCTTCTCTGCACGAAGCCGGAGGTGAGCACCTATAATCCCTTCTCCTTTCTTGCTGTCTCTATTTTTTCCCCACTCCTGCTTCTAAATTTCCAACTTTTAATTGTTTTGTGCTATGGTGCATAAAACCTTACCCTTGCATGCCACTGAACTAACACAAATAATTTTAAGGCTTTCTTGATAACAGACTGGAAATTAACAACTTTATTTATTAACACTCCACCTTTTTCTATTCAAAGAAGCCAAAGAACCTGACAAAACACACACATGCACCCTCTGCAACGATGCTTCCATGGTCCCTGGGCATATATTTATACTCAGGTGCAAGCACTGGGTTTCTTGGTCCCGGTGTCAGACCCCTGATGCTTTTCAGCCGACAGAATCAGCTGCAGCCAAGCAAAGCAGGTGTTAAACTCTGTAAAGTCAGCTTGGGCAGGGTCTTGGTGTGTCCAGCTTTTAATCCCTGCTTTGGATGCATATGAGAAAAGATCTTTATTTTTCCTTAACTACTGACTCCCATTCCTGATAGTGATTTTTTAAATTGACAAGAAAACCCCCTAAACAAACCCTTTTTTAAACTTCAGGGGTGTGTTGCCTTCAAGGAAACATAAGGATATGCCATATCCCATACACCTACATATGCTATGTGGGTATTATTATTAATTGTAATTGGCTGAGAATTACGCTTATCCTGTTATCCCCCACACATGGGTACCCGCTATAGATGCAACCATCACTCTGTATGTGTTTGTAGCATGCCTGGCACAATGCTACGAGGCCTCTGTTAGGTACTATAATGTATACATGTTAAATAGCAATAAAGAAAACCACTGAATAGCCTCCTCAGAGTAGAGAATTACCTTCCCAGCAGAGAGGAGAGAAACGATACGGCTGGCTCACCACACAAAGTAAAACAAAGGATAAGGAGGGACTTAAATGGAAAGCTGGGAGAATTTTCCATAACCTAATGAATCTTTTCAGTAGTGATGATGTGGTCTACCTTGAAATATCTCCCAGCCCGGGAGGGAGGCTGGCTGATGCAGGCTGTTAGAGGGCACAGAGGATGTTTCCCTCTCGTGGTAAGCTATTGTTGGCTTTTCTGACATTATTTGACTCCCTGTTCATTTAAAAATAAAAGACAGCAGACAAAAACCACAGGGTACATTGTGTGGGGAAAGCACCACCAAGCTCACCTCTCCACAGGAATACAGTCTTACTGGTCTGGGTAAAGAAGGAAGAACTTGCCCTTATCCAGGACAAAGCATTCTTCTTCAAAGAAAACCTCCCGCATACAGGAAAGAGCATCTTGTCCTTGGGGCCTGAAGTGGGAAGCAGTACTTAAACCCACCAGCTGTCTGACACGTTATATATAAATACTCACATTTTCTATAAATTTTCAAGGCTACGTTACAGGTATCTGCTGAACTAGCAAGGCAGGTGCTCCAAAACCTACATGTGCCATTGCTGCTCCAAAAGTGCCATCTTTTCTGCAGTCACCGGAGCCATTAGAATCTTCTGAAAGGGGGAGCAGCAAAGGTACAAGCCCAGCAAACTACATTCAGCATGCAAGGGGTAAGCTTCTGGAGCACAACCTCTTTGTGCTACCTGGTTGTATACTGTATTCACCGAAGGTCTCTGAAAGCAGGAATGGTTTTGAAACCCCATTTAACACCCCAGCAAGGGCTGAGTTAGGTGCACAATGACAAGATCCTTTGACATCTGAGAGTGCTGGCTTTTGTGGGCTTAAGTGCCTCCCTTGGTGGTTCTTTGCTATAATAATTTCTTGTAGGGTTTTTATTTTTCCTTTTCACATTAATTTTCCATTCCATTGTGCTCATAGCTTTCTTCAGGCCTACTTAATGTCAGGGGGAATATTACCATTTCTTCCCTGTCATTAGAACAGCTTTAATCCTATCTGCATTGCGAGGGCAATAAATGATAATAGCTACCACATTTTTATTTCTGCAGTGCCTCTGAGCAACAGGTTTTTTGAAAAATCCCAAACAAACAAGTTTAAGCTTGGGATCTTTTAAACCTGGTGGGAGACTGTGTTGTCTGGGGAGCAGGAATGCAGAACTGTGACAGATGGCAAGATCTGGACCTATGGTTTGCAATTTTATGGTCTCTGGTGAAACTTCTGTGCGAATAGCTCGTTGTGGGTGGTGGAACAAACAGTTTACATGAAGTGCATCTATCTAGTGCACCCAGATGGAGCTTCTTCGGAGAGGTGATACTTGTTAAAATGGGGCTGCAAGCAGCTGTAGAGGGCAGCTTCCCTCTCGCAGGAGGTGGAGGCATCAGTGGGAATGGGGGAGCTGGGGGAACTCCACTCTCTGCTCTACTGCTCCAACAAACCTGTGGATGGATAGGCCTGGAACCACTGTGTGAATGTGTCCCAAAACACCAAATATCAACCAGCTGGCTACCTAGCAAGACCTTCACTGGAAACACAGTGGAATCCAAGATTTTCCTAAAAAATCTTGGGTAAAATCTGTGACGTATTACCAGCATGACAGAGGAGACTTTTAAGCTACAGATTTCTCCTGAACCTGCACTTTGATCCATAAAAATCATCTCCCATAACAAGCCGGTCCCGTGAGGAAATGAACCTCACAGGACTGAAGAAAGGACAAAGAGGTGGGAGAAGCTGCTCAGCATATCACCAATTTTATATAGTCACCTTGGATGCACACCTTTGCTTAAAACACCCTTGGGCAGTGAATTCCACTAATGTTAGTGGCAGGTGGCACCAAATGGTCAGACATTAAGTATCATAATAACATCTTCTAGAGAGACAATAACTTCAGGAAAGGCTTTTCTACTAGATGTTTCACTTGCAGAGCTTCATGTGTTCACAGGAAAGATTTCTGTTTGTGGAAAATACTAAGTCATCTTCTGTATGTAGAGGCCAGTGAAGATTCCAGGAACATCTCCGTTATGTTGAACAGTCTGCACTGCCAGCAGGACTGAGAAAATGGGAAAAATGGGATATGTGTCTTAGGAGAAGAATGGAGGAACATCCTTAGTATTAGGAAAACACTGAGATCTCTTGCTTGACATGCCTAGTTACATACAAACAGCACCTTCTCTACCGATTTCCATTCTGGGAGAGTTTTTAAGCTCCTGAAGAAAGAGACTCTCTAGTGAGCTGTAAAGAGCAAGAGAGATCATGTAAAACACTCTGCATAAATGCAAATTGAGGGGAGGCCAGCCAGAGCACAGGAAGGGAAGTTGTTAGAAACTTGGGGTCATTCATCATTCGGGAGCAATGACACCGCACATACAGATGCATCTTCTGTCTCAAGCACTTACTCAGTGTAAACCAAAGACTGTGACATGATTTAGGCAGCTACTGAGAAAACCCCACTGCTTCTCAGCAGAAACTTTACCTGTAAAATATTATTTAGACAGAAAAGCAGAAGCAGACTGGAGGATGCTAATTTGTACCACTTTTCACAGCCTTTAGAGAGACTCTTTCACTATCCACCAGACGTTGCTCAAGCCTTCTGTTGACATTGCAGAGAGATGCCCCTGATGAAATAACATTTGTCTATGAAATCAGAGTCACTGGCAACCGCATGGTCAGGCAGGTCTTGAACAGAGAGACGGCAGGAGCACCAGGGTTTCAACGAGTGGAAACAGTCCTTGGATTTAACAAATATTGTGCAAGACAACCGAGCCATGGAAAGCTTCACACATCAGGTGTTAGATTTGCTTCCCACATGGAAAACTGGGGAAACTACACTGTGTAATGGACTCTGACAGTACATTAAAGTAAGCACATGGATGGCTAAAGGTATCATTAACTTAATTAAGGCACCATTTATTCCAGAAGCCTCCAAGGGGAAAGGCAGGTGGAACTGCTATCTACAAGAGAAGGTTTCCAGGACAGAGGCTGCTACCATAAGTGGGCAAAACCACAGTAAAGACTTATTCTGGAAGAAACAAGGCAAAGGAAATGTCTCTGGGGCAGATTCTTCTGTCTTTTGGTGCACACAAGAAGCCAGGGGGGCGATGTAAAAGCCTGTGATTTACACCTCTGGGATTGTCTAAACCAGTGAAGGCTGTGATTTTCTTCTTTCTGTACTGCAACCCACCTTAGGTGCTGAATGTGGCAGAGAGGAGTATGTAGCCTTCATTTTGAGTTCCTGACCTTCCTGTTAGAGAAAAGATTAATTTCCCTGTGAGAGAAATTATTTTTGGCTGCCTATGTTTAACACGGCAGTGAACGCCTGCAGTCATATTTCCTAAGCATTTGTTGTGATCATTCCTCTGCACTGCTAATCCTGACAGTAGAGTGGAGTCAGTTGAGAGCCTTGGTAGCATTTCCAAAACATGCTTAAATAACTTGGTTGACTACCACGT
>KZ507567.1:13676-28999 GCA_002844005.1 Limosa lapponica baueri
GAGGGCCAGTTGTATCACGGAATGCAGATCCATTCCAGAAACCAGACATGTCAGCAGCCAGGAAAGGGCTAAGGGCTTCTTTCAGCTTTTGGCAAGATGGCTGACCCAGCGCAGGGGAGGAGGAGTGGGACACCGTGACCCCTGAATGAGCTGCAGAGGCCGCTGAAGCCTGTCAAAACTGAAGGGTAATTTAAGAGAGGAAATGCAGCCTACCTCTACTCTCATGGTTTGGCCCACTGGATCATCATCTGCCTTAAAATACATGGCCATTAACGGGCTTTGCCTTCCTTTCTGTTGGAGTTCTCCAGAGACTGTAAGCAGTTTGGGGCTTGCTGCCTTCGTTATGGCTCCTTTGTCATTAAAAGAAAATAGAACTTGCTCAAAAACGATCACTGGATGCGCATAACTGTCACTTAATTCAGCCAATGTTTCACATGTGGTAAACTCTTCTATAAAAGATTTGCATAAATCTGTGGTTTACAATAACAAATTTAGAAGCAGTTGCAGCAGCTTTCTAAAGAGAGAGCCATTCAAATGGACATCAGGTAAGACAAGAACAGCTTAATAATTTTTCTATTATTTGTCTGAGGTTGAGCATGTATTCTCGGGTAACTGAGTGGTAACTCACGTGGACTGGCCTTTTCTCCAGAGCGAAGCATCAAGGCTTTGTCAATGTTGGAAGTACAAATTCCGGGCCGGGTAATCTCTGTATAATCAGTAGCTCCATAGAGAAGATTACAATTTATACTGTTTATGATATGTCCGCTCTATTTATGTCAGTCCAGAGACAGAAATGGTAGCTGCATGTCTAGTGTGTATGAGCAAAATACTCTTCTTACATGCCGCCATATCGTTATCTCCCTAAAGCAAGTAAGTAAAGCCACACAAAGCAAAAGTGACAGGAACACTGAAGCATTAGCTTATTACCACAGTTGTTATTATTATTCCCTAATTTGGGGACTCATTTTCACTTCCCTTTGAACCCACTTGGCAGTTTTTCATTCACTTCAGTTTGTTCAGGATCAAGCTTGTTGATAATTACTGCTATCTGATTGTGCTGTGGAATATAAAAGAGGCAGCCAAGAGACACAAAGAAGAAAAAATAAATGTCTCAATCACCAGGAAAACATGGGAGAATTCATTTATTCTTTCAATCACCAGGAAAACATGGGAGAATTCATTTATTCTTTCACAAATAATTACTATATTCTTTAACTCCTCTAATGTAAGGTAATTTTATAGCAGCTCAGTGAGTTTGCAGCATATACGCTTGTGTATTGTATTTGAAGTAGCTTTTGTAGTGGATTACCTCCTGGCAGATTTTGAGGTTCTCAGTAAGTTCCCATAATAACCACCTTTACTGTCTTCTGATGTTCCTTTATTACTGCTGCTTTGGCAAGGCATGATGACTGCAACTCTTAACAAAATTCTGTTCTAAAAGCATGAACCATCAGTCCATAACTCTGCACTTCGGGGACTTATTGTTGAAGACTGTACTAGTGCTGTCCAGAGACCGTTGCAGACAGCAAATCCAAGTGTGCACTAGGTGGCCAGCACTCTCATTACAAATCCACACCTCAAGCATTTTCCTTTTCCCTGAAAAAGGATTTTTTCATGTCGCATAAGTCTGTATTTACTGAGCGATGCTGTTTTTCTTTTAAGAACATTAATTCTTAGAAGAAGAGTTCAGCTTTACTTCAAAATACTTGTTCATGTCTTGGAGATATATGCACACATTGGGAAAAAAAAATTTTAAAACGAGGACAGGAAAGAGAAGCGAGCCATACCTCGTTGGCTCCATTATCTGAGCAGTCTGTCCCGGCGGGAGACACTCTGATTAATGGATCCTGGCAGGATGAAGTAGAAGTAGATGAAGAACTCATTTTATAAAATATCTTTGTGTAAGACTGAATTGTAGACTTTGAAAACATATTTTCTACCTGATCTTTATCTAATCCTTGGAGCAAGAGACATAATTGATTAGAATTGGTAAAGAGGAATGACAATAGCCCAAGAAAATCATGAAAAATGCAATGCTTTCAAAGGCATATCAATACTGACGTGTTCTGAAATTTTAAATTTTTTCCCTTTTATTTCTTTAGTGATAATTATTTTCATTTCCATAAGACTCATAAGATTTCCTTCAGTGATTTTTGAAATGGAGAGCTGCCTGAATCATGCAGTTTCCCATGACTCTAGCATATGTGGGTGAATATATCCACAGAAATGATAGAAAAACAGAATGTTTTTCCCACACCACAGAGGGATGACGCTTTTCCCAGAACAGGCCAAATTCAGCTTCCAAATAGACTTGGGCAACCACATTGAAAGGGGGTAGACTCCAGCTGGCTGTATAGCTGTTGGTTCAAAAGGTGCAGAAGACCTCAGCTAGAAGTCTTTTTTGAAAGATAATTAAGTAAGGTAGTAAGCACACTTACATTGGATCTTTGTCTGAATCCGAACTCAAAGCTAAATCATTGTGTCTTTTCCCAAATAACATACTGTACATAATGTTTTTTTCCTCTGCTTGTTCCTTTTAAAGATACTTAGGTTTAGTTGTAGGATTTCACATACAGAATAACTCTTTCTCGGTATGCCACAAGATGTCTGGTACCAAATCTTTATTTAAGGTTTGCTCCCTCGTGAGCTGAAGGGCAAGTGTTGCACGTTTCAGTGAAGTATATGAAAGCATATCATAGCTGGAACCTTCACTTACATAAAGGAAACTATTCACTAGTAGTTTTGCAAATTTCTGACAAAATATTTACTTGCTAATAGCCCCATTTAATATTTATGGGTTGTTGTCAACAGTTCTCTTGCTATGAGTGATTGGTATTTGACAGAGAAAAGGCTTCCTTGGCCAGGAAAAGAGGAATGATTTTTAGACTGTCTGAGAGAATGTATACACAGCTTTATCAACTGGTAAATCAAATTCTGCTGTCAGACAGAGCTGATTCTAGTTAAATGAATGGGGGAAACTAAATTCTGCTATGATCATTTCCTATTAACCTTATGCCCTTTGCCAGTGAGGGTTTTGCTTGCATACTGATTCCCTTCATTTTGTTTAATGTTCTGTAGATGTCTCCATGCATATGATGCAATTCATATTTTAAAGTTCTTGTTCCCGCACATGTAGAGAAAAACACCTATTTGATCTGTGCCAGTGGAAAGGCATCTCCTTCAGAGTGCACAAAGTTACCTACCATTTACTGATTACACATTTTCTTTTCTTCACTAAAGAAACATAGAGTTTCTTTAGCTGCTTTGACTGCTGGCTGCAGTTATCCCAGCCTGGTTTTAAGGCACTTGTGAAGGCATGGCTAACGCTTAAAGGTGATACACTCCTTTCTTAATAGCACAAAGAAAGCAGACTGCTATCTCCTCAGTTCTTGATGAGCCACACTGCCGCCTGTTCAGACGTCAATGAACTGTTTTCCATTCATTTCAAGTGTGATTTGCTGCTTAATGAGGTCGTCTTGTAAACATGAAGGCAGTATCAGGGAGGTAAAAGAGGCTAGGCCAGGATGATTCGGTTCTGCACTGTGTTCTGCATTTCAGGTGATGTCACGATTGCCATGTCACAGTCTCAGGAATTCATCCAAATATCATGAGCTTGAGATCCCCTCTACGTCTGGCTTTATTGTTTTAATAACATTTGTCAGGAAGTAAGACTCGTGATTTTGATGGATATAGATGAGACATTTCAAATATGATTTAACTAATGGAATTGGATAATCAGAGTTCAGTAAGATACCAGAAATAGTTATCCCATAGGCAATCACCCTAAAGTTACACCAAAATTATATTAGCATTGAGAAGCATCATAATGAAATATATTATAGCCTCTCTTATGAAGAAAGGCTGAGGGTCTGTTTAGGCTGGAGAAGAGAAGAATGAGAGGGGATCTCATCAATGCTTATAAGTATCTAAAGGGTGGGTGTCAAGAGGATGGGGCCAGACTCTTTTCAGTAGTGCCCAGCAACAGGACAAGGGGCAACAGGCACAAACTGGAACACAGGAAATTCCATCTCACATGAGGAAAAACTTCTTTACTTTGAGGGTGGCAGAGCACTGGAACAGGCTGCCCAGAGACGGTGTGGAGTCTCTTTGGAGAGATTCAAAACCCACCTGGACACGTTCCTGTCCAACCTGCTCTGGGTGACTCTGCTTTGGCACGGGGTTTGGACTAGATGATGTCCAGAGGTCCCTTCCAACCCCTACCATTCTGTGATAGGCAACAAGTAGTTTTATTTCCTTTTGCTCCTTCTGGATACATTCAGCAGTTTCACCCGTTATTACTAGTACCCTGTATTACAAGTTCAGCAATGCAACATGTTTGGGATTCCTGTCCTTCCCATCCTGGCTGTTTGACACATCAGTATTTTCACTTAGGCAGTTTCACTTATGTTGCCAGCATCAAAGAATGTCATCACAATTTTGTCTCTTGGCTGCAAGTACATTACAGAGGACTGAATGTTTTTTGGTTGCACTCAGTGAGAGCTGGACAGACTTCTAAAAAAATACCTTTCAACAATGTATTGGTGACAAGGACATTGCAAAAATCAAAGGTAGACAGGCTGTGGCTTATTTCTTTCTTAGTTCCTTCTTTCTTAATCCTTGGAAAAGTTCCTTTTCCTCCTGGCCTGTTGCCTCTTTCATTTGCACTGAGAATGTCCAGGTATATAATCTTGCCAATCTGCAACAATATTTCTAGCCAGTGATACTGAAGTCCTAGGAAAACAGTGTTTCTGGCATTTGGATGTGTTTGCTCAATACTTTCTTTTCCACCAGTAGATGGCATTCCCCAGGAGTAAGCTGGAAACGTATCTGCTTTTTGCATCTCCCTCTGACCCAAGCCAGGAGGGTACTTCAATGGCAAGCTGATAATAAGCACAGATTTAGAATATTCTCCCCAGCATCTCTAAACTTGCATTTTATCTGTATCAGTAGTTGTTAAAGCTGTGTCAGCATCTGTTGTGTTTTTTACAGCTTTGAGAATGCGTTAGGGTTAATTTTTTCCTCAAGGCTGTCCATTTTTACTTTTTAGCTGGAGCAGCAGTCCCCGACACTGTGACCTTAATGCCCGTGCCTCTTTGTGAAGTTGATGCCTACTTGCTTCAATGGCAGGATCTGAAATTTCAAGCAAATATGAATGTGTTGCCAGCACAAGATGAATTTAGTGGTGTTAGAGAGCATGGCTCGTCATTGTTACTGATCAGGGACCCAGTTACTGTCACGTAGGCTTTGTAATAAGTCAGATTCAGCTCGTTCTGATACAAGCAGATACCTTTTGTTTCCCTGTGTTATTGGTTGGGTACAAACTCTTACAGAGGAAAAAAGGAGTAACTCAAATTTCCCTTACATCAAACTTCACTTCTATGCATTCTCTAATATCTATTTTCTTACTTTATGCAGAAACTCAAGAAATATCTGCTATACTATATTTAGGCTTATTTGTCTTCTTCCTACCTTTGACTATTACAGAGTTTCTTTATCAGGGTATATCTGTTAGCCTCTTACTGTAGTTGTGTCACAGTCAGTGTGATATTGGAAATTTACAGCAGAATTGACACACGTGCAGAGTGTAGCTTGTTCTGTTTTGCATTTAGACAGTTAAGGGAATAGTTATGCATAATTTTTGGACTTGCATTTTTTTTTTTTTAATTTAGGATTGTGTGTTTGTTACATTATGCTTAATAGGAGTAGGCAGGAACTTGAATGTCTGTTTGGAATGATATTTTTGTGGTCTTAAATATCAGCAGAGGAAGTTAAGAAAACAATAGTCTACTGGCAGTGAAACATTGAAATTCACTGCCTGAAACTACTGTGGAATCTCCATCATTCGAGATCCAAAAGAATAGTTTCAGCAGAAATCCATGAAGAATGATGTAGAAATGACTGAACGTGCCTTGGAGAGAGAAGTGGGTTAAATAGTCTCCCAGACGCTCTTTCAGCCTTATTTTCTGTAATTCTGCAGTTCTCCAGTGGTCCTGCCTCTTGTCTGTTAGAGGAACATAGAGATGTTTAGAGGCTGAATGAATTAAACCTAAGAGCAAATTCTTCTGCTAATATACAAATGTCTGTTGGTAGAGACTATTGGTAGAGAATTTGGTTTGTAATAGAGTTTTGCTGTCACTAGTTTTCTCAGTGTCACCTGTGATGCTGTGACATTTAAGTTCCCATATACAAAACTAGTCAGTCACTGGATTTGTAAATGCAGTTTGACTTAAAGTGATATAGCAGCATGACAGTTCTAGTTAAATTTTTAAAATTTGAGCTTGCAGACAGGAGGCAATCAGTTGGTTATTTGGGCTTTAGTTTTTTCAAGTTTTAAAAGAAGATAGTGAAGGAATGCAGAGCTTTTCCTGGATTGGTAAAGTTTGTGTGCTTCTTTTACAGAACTGACAGTGATGTGTTTAGCCCATTGCTGAGGGAAGCAAATCTTAAGTCACATTGAAAAACTCAGAAAACTGAAGACAAACAGTATCATAGAATGATTTAGGTTGGAAGAGACCCCTGGAGGTCAGTTGCACAAAACAGGGTCCATTTTGGAGTTACGTCAAGTTGCTCTGGGTCCAGTCCAGCCGAGTTTTGAATGGCTCCAAAGATGAAGATTCTGCAGTCTGTCTGAGTTCATTCCAGTGCTTGACCACCTCTGCAGTAAAAAAATGTTCCTTACATCTAATGCATATTTCCCTTGCTGCAGCTAGTGTGTGTAACTGGATTATAAAATATACTTGTCTCTTGTGGTGCCACCCTGAGAACAGTGTGACTCTGTCCCTGTAATTAGTCCTTAGGTAGCAGAAGAGTGTAATTAGATACCCCTTAGCCTCTTCCTCTTCATGTTGCTGTTCTTTGGTGAACCGTCACCAGGATTAGCTTTGTTTGAATTTTGTCTTTGGAACAATGAGTCAGAATTTCAGAGGACCACTAAGGATGGATTTGGATAGGAAAAAGAAAGTTGCTGCCTGCTATTGCCTTCATGAACTACCAAGAGCAGGAAGCACAGAATATAGCAGACTACTGAGAATAATATTTTCCAGCCTGTCCAGATCCCTTTGCAAACAGGAAATGGTCTAAAGTTGCGGCAGGGGAGGTTTAGATTAGATATTAGGAAGACTTATTTTACTGAGAGAGTGGTCAGGCACTGGAACAGCCTGCCCAAGGAGGTGGTGGAGTCGCCATCCCTGGAGGTATTTAAGAAAGGTGTAGACATGGCACTTTAGGGCATGCTCTAGTGCCCGGGATTGTTGGTTTGTGTCTGTCTGTGAGTGGGTGTGGTGTAGGTGTGTGGTTTTGTTTGTTTGTGATTTGTTGGTTGGTTTTTTTTGTGTGTGTTTGGACTCGATGATCTCAAAGGTCCCTTCCAACCATGAGGATTCTGTGATTCTGTAATAAAACATCCAACAGCAGAAACAAGGTAACACAAATGAAGACAGCCTTTGAGTGCCCTCTCTGACAGCAGACCATCCCACACTGAGTCCCAAGGATGTTTCACGATGGCAGGGTAGATGTATTTCTGACAAAATGAAGAAGCTGTGCTTCTGTCTCCAATTATATGAATTCATGAGACCAATTCCCAACAGCATGGGGCTGAGGACTGTACAGACCTAATCCTGTCAGAATCAACTTACAACTAGGCTTTCCCATTTAATTTACTCCTCAGGCTTCTCCTCAGTAAGAAGAAAACATGAAATGAAGAAGTGTACTCGTGTAAGAAAAAATAACACAAATAATGAAACTAAATAATTGCCATCACTTATTACATGATAGTTGACAAATTAATTTGGAAAAAAAAAACAAAACACACAAAACCCCCCCTACAACTAGACAGGACTCTTTAAAGATGCTTTCCTGTTAGCTAAGACATATCTCAAATATAACATATCAGAACCAAGAAAAAGCCAACTGGGGAAAAGGTAAAATAATTAAATAAAAAGAACCAAAATTAGAAAAAAGGAATTGAGATCTTTAAAGAGGCAGAAGTAGATGAGCATATGGAGAATGGGTCATTGTGAAAATGCTTGTGCTAGAGGTGTGAACTGTGAATATTTTATCTGAGATACAGTATCTGTGTGATAATAGCCCTTTATACAGACATTCTATTGTGAATTGAGTTGGTACAGTGCTTTATCCTCAATATTATGTTTGACAGGAGACTATTGCTAGTCTGCATAACCTCAGTTAAGGATTTAACCTTTTATATCATTAGTTTAAGACATGGTCCATATGGTATACTTATTTTTCAGTGAAAAAAATCATTAACTTATTTAAGGCAGAAATAAATTAAAGCATATGGAATAGTTCGGCAATACAGCAAGAAATAGAAACCTGTGGCAGAGATTTCTAGGACTGCAAGAGCATTTGAGCAGACCATATTATCTCTGCCATCAGCAGAAAACCTTAAGCAACAGTCCTTGATGCAAAATGGTGGTCAAAGTCTTTACAAGAAATGACACTGTAAATCAGCTCACTAGTTGTACAACTTGTACAACACCTGCAGGCGAATGAAGTAGGTTACTGGTCCAAATTATTGATACCAAACCCCAAAATTTCCTGTTGCTACCTTTTGTGAGGTGAGAGAGACAGAAATCATCAGCAGGATTCTTTCTTGATCTTGATAACAAAGACCCAACAACAATTGACTTAATAAAATAGATGCTTTAATAAGATAGAATGAAAAGAGGAATAAAAATAGTAAATCTTATGAGATGCTGAGAACACCATGTTTGCACAGTGTCAGGCAGATCCTGGATGGATTATCCTACGGCAAGCTGTACAGAACCCGTCCATGAAGAGAAGCTCCTCCCTTTGGGTCATCCGAGCTATTATATGAATTGCTTGCAAGAAAACAATTCTATTCATCATTTCTACTGTCAAACAAAAGACAAGTTCACCTAAGAACTCCTTGCTGCACTTTTAGATAAAGATGAGGCACACAGGTAGTGTAATTGCCGTTACCAAGTGGAGCTGCCTGCAGGCTCCTTTGTTACAATGAGGTGATCCTGGGACCAAGGACGTTGTGCAGCCCAACGCAGGCCTGAAGGCCAAGCTGTTCCCACAGCACAGTGCAGCTCAGGTTTGGGCCTGCTCAGGTTAACTAACTCGGTTGTATACAATGGTCTTCTGGTCAGGATCACTACAAAGAGAAAAAACTCAGCAGTATGCACATAGTTATATTCCCCCGCTCACAGCTATACCCTGCAATGGCATGTATGTAGGCAGTCCTTGTAGCTATAAATCAACAATTTATGAAATAGATGTAGCCACATGAAATATATATTAAGTGGTCCAAAAACCACTGAGCTAAATAGAATTCCATTCACTTCTGTGTACTTGAGTCAGCCTCTAATTGTGCATTTTGCTGGAAAGCACAGAAGGATCAGTTTTAACTAATTGCAGAGGGAACATTGCAGCACAGAAGTAGGAGGCAGAAACCTGTGTTCTGTTCTTGGTTCTGCCATAATCTTGTAAACTTGGGGTCATATAAAATCACCTAGATTTTGTGTGTCTCAATATTCTTGCATGGGACAGGGTACTTAAAAGTCTTCTTTTGAAAATATATTCTAGAAGCAAAAGCTTTGAAAATTCGCATTGTTACAGAGATTTGTAAAACAATGTCAGCAGAACAATGGATTTCATATCCTTTTTCTGTTTATAGTTAAACTCAGTAGGCAAGGCAGCTTCCACCCACCACATGTTCAAATATATTCATCTTTGCATGCAGTGATTAAGCAGGCTGTTCCCATTAGTGTCAGTGGGAGTTAAATAACCAATTATGGAACATTAAGAGGAAATGATAGCCTTTAATCATCCTTTAAAAAAAAGCAGCCAAAAAACCAACAAACATTTCTTTCTTTTTAAATAAGTCATAGATACTCCTTATATGCTTGAAGTTTTGTGCTCATATATGTGCTAGTGAAATACCATGTTCCTGTCTAAAATTCAATGTAGCAGGCGTTAAAACCATTGGCTCTGTGCATTGTAGTTAAAAAGATGAGCAAATCTGAATCTGTTTTTTCAATGGTTCCTCATACCAGGAAATCTGTGTGTTGGGCACAATTGTCTGAATTTATTTTGGTAAATGTGAATTTCATTAAAAGTTCAGTTGGGATAAGGGCAGAATTTATTTGTTCAGGACAGAGTCTGACAATATTTGACATAGGGTTTTGACCAAAAAAGTAGGGAATTCTTTTCTATGCTGGAATGTTATGTTCAGAGAACATTATTTTTTTCATTAAATGTTTAAGCTTTTCAATTTGAAAGGGAATTTTCATTCCAAAATTGTTATAAGTACTTCAAAGAAAAGAAAAATGGGATAAAATTGTTAATTAAGTCTCAAGCATAGGACTAAGAAAAGAAAGAAATAAACAGTTTTCTGCAGAAAAATTCTTGCATCTGAATGCCTTCTTTGGAAATTCTTTTCAGATGGAGGAGAGAGTTGAAGGAGGGATTAATTTTTAAAAGTTACTGTCTGGTGGATATTGCTCCTATGGTCTTCAAAATTCTGCTTTCCTCAGCAAATAGCCTGAAGGACCATTCAACTCTGGACTCTCCAATTAGGCTCTTGGTCTTGTATAGACACAGGATTGTTACCTGTGCAGCTCACATGCTGACAAGCAACACATGGAAAGCCAGAGGAACACAGGAAGGTGCAGTGAGTGTACAAAAATTTTCACACTCTCCACACTCAAATGGGGAACCAGTTCCTACCTTTGAGTGTGACTGTATTTTAATCAGAACAGAGAGGAAGCTACAGGCTAGGCTTCAGATGCCTGGTCTGGTGCTTACAAAACTGCATTGATTGCTGGTAATATCTAAGGAGCTGTTTGTTCAGGGCCTGCACCTTGCAAGGAATTGATTTGTACTAATGCACTTCCTTTCAGTAAAATAAATGTCATCTTGCCAGTGTGAACTCATTTAATTTTATACTTATTAGAGAAGATAATCTAGTATTGCTTTGAAATGAAATTTCTAGAGAATTCATTTGTCTGATAAAACATACAGCACAGATTCAGACCAGTTTTCTGCTTTTGTTATGGGGGCTATTTGTATTCTTCCCATTATCAAATTCAACAAAAGTGGTTTGCTGCAAAAGACCAGAAGTTACCCAACACTGTAGCACCCTGTTGCTTGCACCCTGTTGCTCCCTGTGCACATTCAAAATGGAGAATCACTATGGTGCATTGAACTGTCAAAGTTCACCCACACTAGTTCCATGGAAATATTAACTGAATCGGGGATCCAGTTCATACTTTCAGCTTTGGAAAAAAACCTTATTCTTAGCCACTGAAAAGAGAAGCAGCTTTGCTTATCAGAGTGGCTAATAATGCTGTAAAAGAGAGCACAGGGAAGAGAGCTGTGAGCAGGTATTCCGTGACTGGCCAAGGCTTGCTGTCAGCAGCACACTCTGTTACCCCTGTAAAAGGTAACACAGGCATATAGAGATGCAGCCTTTAGGTATTATCTGCTGACGTGCAGCACAGCCAGGTCACTGAAACAAACCTGCCACCAGAGTCAAAGAAATACTAGCTTTTCCTCAGTGGAGGCTTTGACCTTTCCTGAGTCAGCAGCAGGGTGAAGAGGTTGTTGCTAACACAGCTGATTTGTATTGCAACCCAAGGAATACGCTTGAGTAGGATCTCTTGGAGATGCTTTCAACTCCATGAAACAGCTGAGCCTAGCAAGCCTGCACCTTTGCAGCACAAGCCCCTTTTGAAGGGTGTGGTGTGAGTTGAGGTGAGCTCTTTGGTAGCATGAGCCCTGGGCAAAAGCAGTTTTGTATAACTGGTTCTACATAAATGGCTACAGCCTTCATTTACTGAGGCTTGTGTCACGGTCTACTGCAAATTCTTGTCTTCTGTTTTCATTTTGGTTTTCTTCTAAAATTTGACTCCTCCTATAGCAGATGAATCTTGATCCCTGTCTCTTGATATTTCTTCCCTATCTAACTGTATGAGTCTTTAAATTTTAGTGGGTAGGAGACAAAGAATAAAACTGAATAGTAAGTAGCTTTCTGTTCCAGTAAACTGGAAAAAAAGTCTGCTATTATTTTTCAGAATTGAAAATAGACTTTCTTGAACTCTATTTTTTCTTCAAAATGAGACTGTGTTTTGTTCTATCTGCAGGGCAAGCAAGAACAAGAGAGCCTGTGCCCATGGGCAAACCACTAATCCACCAGATGCCCTTACTTGAGGTGTGGAAACCTCTGATCTAATCCTTTGTGCAAGTCTTATGGGCCACGTACACCACTCCATCTTGCTTCTGTAAGCCCTAATCCTTGCCAAGAATTGTAGGAGACCAAATCCTGCACTGCTGCCAAAGGTAAACTGATTTTTGTGATGGTGTCAGACTTCATCTCTGCCCTGAGAGTTGTTGTACAGGTGTTAGCAATAACCTGAAGTCCTTGAGCTTTTTTTTTTTTTCCTAAATTTTTGCCATAGTTTGAAGCCTACTCCAAGTAAATGACGCCAGTGTCCATATGCAGACTTTGTCCTAAAATTATTTTATCTTGATAAGCTATCTATGCATTAGAACTAAATGTCAGCAGAAAATAGTAGCATATGCCAGCTCTTATTCTCTCATTTACAGACAGGAAAATTCTAGCAATAAACTATGCCTTGATCTTGCAAGATTATCAAGCTAAAAAAAAAATTCTCTTAGCTTCCTAAAACTTGCTCCTAACTTCAGTCTCTTCTGTAGCCTAATCCATAGTGAGATGACTTATCCTATTGGCTCCATCCAGTTTTTGACCTTAATGTAGCTAGGTGGGCCACGCAAGATCCATGAATAAACCACATTTTTCAACCCTTTATTTACCAAAGCATAGATCTGCTCTTACTGATTTTTAAAAAATAGTAAAAAGCCCCCACCAAAACTATACTGACACAAGCACACAGCTTAGCCCTTTGTGCCATATGTACTGCAGAAATTAATTAACTCTTCAGTTTGTGGTAAGTCCCATGATGTTCAGGTTGTTCAGCAGCAGCTTGAAGCAAAAGGGTGAAAAGTATGATGAAATTTACCAATGTATTAAGTTAAGGATATACCAATACATTTGTATATCCTCACACAAGTTGGCATTTCCTCACACAACATATAGATTATGGATCTTCTTATCACTGGCCATAGTGGATGCTGAAAGTTTCCATGAATTCACAAAGCGATTGGGTTTTCCATCCATTAATTTCTCCATTGAGGGTAATTAAACGCAAAGATGCAACTTCATTCTCAAGAATTCCCTGTGCTGCAAATCCTTGGAGACTGGGAGAGTGTTTCATTTTATGATTGTTTTGCTTTTACGCTTTTTTTCTCAGCAAAGGTTTCTGTGGGAGACAGGACACAATTCCTAGGGCCTGACCTGGTGTACCATCTGGTGTTGTTATGGTAGTCCTTGGTTTTCAAAATCTTACCCTTGATCATCACCTGAGCCAGATGATGAACGCTTTCATCAAAGAGAAACATAATTAGGGGCTCACTGTTGATAGCAGCCTGCATCTAGCAGGATGATGCAAGATTAAATAATAAATCAATTTCTTCAATTCTGAAAACACACATTCATAAAATAGTACATGAGATACCTAGGATGTTGGAGGAAGGGCTATTGCAAGCATTTTGTAAAATTGAAAAGAGAATATCAGAATTAGCCATTTGTGTTGAAAGGCAGTGCGCAGATCTGGACTGATGTCAGACCTTGGCTAAAATGACCGTGCAAAGTTGAAAAGACCAAGTGTTTGAGGAAGATGTTTAAAAGCATGCAAGTCCTGTGAGACTTTGACCTCAGACAACAGTTGTGTGTATTCAAGAGCTCTCCTTTACTCTTTTGTCACTTTGAACTGTATCTGTATCTTAACTTCTGGAGAATCTTTGTTTATGTTGCTGTCCTAAGATCTTTATGTAGGTGAAACTTGATTATATCACAAAGGGGTTTAGGCTGGTGTTTCTTACATTTTACTTGTCTGTGATGTGACAGAAATAGAACCATTTAGCCATCTCTTCGTGCATATGTGTTCGAGGATAGACACTAAAAGACTGAGGAGAAAACTGAACTTGGGTTCCCCACATTTTTAGAGAAGTGCTCTAACGACAGCTATTGCAGGAAGAGTTGGGGAAGAGGAGAACGTGCATTGCAGCCTGCTTATTTGGACATGTGCTTTATTTTTTGAACTATAATCCTTGCCCATTTTTTTTTTACAAGAGAATGCTATAGTTGTACAATTCCAGCATATACATGACTCCTTGAAAACAAAGAAGTTGCCATCTAAAACTGAGAAAAAAAGTAATTGAAATATGTTTATTTCAGTATCTCCTTTTGGATAGCTTTTGTGGCTTCCCTCTTAGTGTGCTGGATGTTTGCAAATCTTTTCTTTAAGTGCCCTAGAATATAAAAACCAAAGCACCTAACTTAAGTGGTGTGACTGTCACAGAGGGAGCCTAGCATCTAAGAGGCATTACACTGCGTAAGAGGCGTTACAACACATACATGTAGTTGCACAGGTTTCTAGGTGTATACAAACTCTTCTTGGGGGAATAAGCATCACAATTTTCTGAAGGGGAAAAAATAAACAGAAATACAGAGGTGGTATCTATGAAATCTTAAAAACTACTCTTGAGAGAGAGTTGAGGAATGGTAGGATAATTAGCATTAAAGACCTCTTAATGCCAAATGTGAGAGTTGACATGTCACTCACAGGAGACTTGGAAACTTCAGGATTATACATCAAAGAAATGTTTGATCATAAGGATACTCTTCCATTGTCAAAAGAACACAGAGTGTAATTTATCGCTCCACAAAGCCTTCTCTGAAGCCATGTGCTGGCTGCGTAGGAGAATATAATTTAGAGAGATAAAGATCATATCAAAGGTTAAAGCTTGAAAAACTCAGTCTATAATATGTATAATATATGAAAACTCAGCTTACAGTGTGGCTGTGAACTAGAGGCTAGCATGGGGTGACATTAAAGAACAAGTTGTCATATCATGAAGACTTTGTTAACAGAGGGTAACTGACAGCAGAATACTAGGGGACTTTAATGGGTAATAACATTTCTGCTGCACACATCTGTAATAATAAAAATGCCCTTTTCTTGCTAATACCAGGACCTGGTAATTATTGTCAGGGGAGGATTATCTTGTTCTTAGATTTGCACTGAATTTTATAACCATTGAACCAGTCTTCAGTGCCAATTCGAAAAAGGGAATTCCATCCCCTTTTATCTCCCTTCAGTTGTTAATATTAACATTTTGTTTTAACTATTGATTTGATTTATACTTCCTTCCCTGTGCCAAGTGAACTCACCCTTTTTATATATATTAAAAAAAAT